>JAQZBX010094080.1:0-12072 GCA_029593785.1 Cabassous unicinctus | reverse complement strand
TATTTACATCTGTTCTCTCTTTTTCTTTGTTAGTCTGGCTAAGGGTTTGTCAATTTTATTGGTATTTTCGAAGAACCAGCTTTTGGTTTTCTTTATTTTTTCTAGTGCTTTCTTATTCTCTATTTCATTTAGTTCTGCTCTAATCTTTGTTATTTCCTTCTTTCTACTTCCTTTAGGTTTAGTTTGTTGTTGTTTTTCCAATTTCTCCAAGTGTGCAATTAGGTCTTCAATTTTAGCCCTTTCTTCTTTTTTAATATATGTTTTTATGGCTATGAACTTCCCTCTCAGGACTGCTTTCACTGCATCCCATAGGCTTTGATATGTTGTGCTGTCATTTTCATTAGTTTCAAGGTAGTTACTGATTCCTTTGGGATTTCCTCCTTGACCCACTCTTTGTCTAAGAGTGTGTTGTTTAACTTCCATATCCTTGTGCCTAACCTGTTTCTCTGGCACTTAGTGATTTCCAATTTCATTCCATTTTGATCAGAGAAATTACTTTGCATAATTTCAATCTTTCTGAATTCATTGAGAGTTGTTCTGTGGCCTAGCATGTAGTCTATCTTGGAGTAAGGTCCATGTGCACTTGAGAAGAATGTAAATCCTGTTGTATTTGGGTGTAGTGTTCTGTATATATGTCTATTAAGTCCAGGTCCTCCAATGTACTGTTGAGAGTCTTTGTTTGTTTATTGATTCTCTGTATAGATGTTCAGTCTAATGATTTTAATTGTGTATTAAAGTCCCCTGTTATAATTGTAGAGGTTTTTATTTATCCACTTAGCTTTTCCACAGTTTGCCTCAAGTATTTTGGGCAACCCGATTAGGTGCATAAATGTTTATGATTGTTCTCTCTTCTTGAGAGATTACCCTTTTTATTAATATATAGTGTCCATCTTTGTCTCTTACAATAGTTTTGCATTTAAAGTCTATTTTGTCTGATATTAGAATAGCTTAGAATAGTTACTCCTGTCCTTTTTGGCTATTGTTAGCTTGTAAAATTGTTTCCCAGCCATTTACTTTGTGCCTCCTTGTATCCCTGCATCGAAGGCAGGTTTCTTGTAGACAGCATATAGATGGAACATGTTTCTTTATCCATTCTGCCAACCTGTGTCTCTTGAGTGGTGAATTTAATCCATTAACATTCAGTGTTATTACTCGCAATGAATTTCTTACTTCAGCCATATTTTCTCTGGATTAATGTATGTCATATGTTGTTTTGTTTTTGTTTTTGTATTTTTAGATGTTTTTAAACTCTCCTCCAACTCTCTCTCCCTTGATTTTTCCTTTCAACTTGTAGAACTTCCTTTAGTATTTCTTGAAGTGCAGGTTTCTTATTGACATACTTTGACATATTTTGAACTCTCCATCATTTTTGAATGCCAGTTTTGGTGGATAGAGAATTCGTAGTTGGAAGTTTTTTTCTCTTTTACTACTTTGACTATGTCATACCACTGTCTTCTTTCCTCCATGGTTTCAGATGAGAAATCAGCACTTAATCTTATTGTACTTCCCTTGTATGTTTTGGTTCTCTTTTCTCTTGCTGCCTTGAGTATTTTCTCTTCGTCTTGAGCATTGGATATTTTGACAAGTATATGTCTTGGAGTTGGCCTGTTGGGATTTTTACTGTTTGGGGTGTGCTGTGCTTCCCGGATCTGCACGTCCATCTCTCTCAATAGGGTTGTGAAGTTTTCAGCCATTATTTCCTTCAACACTCCTCCTGTTCCCTTTCCCTTCTCTTTTCCCTCTTGGATGCCCATGATGCGTATGTTTGTGCGCTTTTTGTTGTCAGTTAAATCCCTGAGTCCCTGCTGGATTTATTTATTTTTTTGTCTATCTGTTCGACTATCTGTTTGATTTCAGCTGTATTGTCTTCCACATCACTAATTCTTTCTTCTGCCTGTTCAAATCTCCTGTTATGTGACTCCAGCATCTTTTTTATTTCTGTGGTTGTGCCATTGATCACCATCATATCCGTTATCTTTTTGTGTATGTTTACAATTTCTTCAGTATATTCTCTCAGTGTCTTCTTTATATCCTTAATCTCTTCCTTCACTCCATTAAGATGGTTCATGATATTTGTTTGGGATTCTTTGATTGGTTGTTTGATGTTCTGCATATATTCCTGGTTTTTAGGTTGTTCATTGGAGTGGTCCATGTCTTCTTGTTTCTCAGTGTGGTTTGTAATATTTTGTTGCCCTCTAGTCATCATATTATCTTGCTGGGTTTATTCAGTTGATCAGCTTCTCTCTCCTCTAGAGTTTTATTTAGTTGGTGGTTCTGTGTGTGTGTTAATTTTTTTCTTTGACACTTTTTCTTCTTATTTTGTTTCTTTGTTTCTTTCTACGTTACCTTGAAGTCAAAAGATTAGTGCCAGAGGAATTGAAAGATGTGAGAAAGGAAGAAGGATAATAGTAATATTAATGAAAGTTAGTTGTGGGGCCAAATAGGACTTAGTGAAATGAATATTTAACTTGTGCATGCAGTGTAGAGTAATAGGAAAAAAGTGGAGTACCTACAATGGACTGGGAAACCAAGTAGAGGAATTTATATAATGATTTAGAAGGCTAGAATGATGAGGAGGGAGAGAAAGAGTGAAGAAAGGGCTGAAAGTAAAAAGTTAATATTAATAAATAAAGAAGAAACCAGAATAGAGAGAATAGAAATTGATACCCTTAGGTTGTGGGATAATGAAAAAAGCATGGTGTGTAAGAACTACAATTGAAAGCAGAAGGTAGAAAGATGAAGGAACGGGCATAGTTTGGGAAGAAAAATCAATGTAGACAGAGAATGGGAAATCACTGAAGAAGAAGCACATTAAAGAAGAGACAAGCTAGCAGCATCTAATTAAAAAGAAAAAAAAAAAGGAAAAAAAAGGTGGGGAGGAAAGAGGAAAGAAAAGCAAGAGACAACAAATAAACAGAGAAAAACCAAACAACCACACAATCAAGCAGTCAAACAAAGCTAAGGAGGAACAGTGTTCCTTCTAGGGTCTTTGTGGTACCTCTCAACCTGCTTGTGTTTATCAATCAATTTCTCTGCAGGGTTTTATCTGCAGGTTTTGAGGCAGATTTTAGCTATTAAATTAAATTAAAAAGAAGAATTCATTTTTTAAAGTGACTGTCTTTTTTTTTAAATTTTTTTTCTCTTTACTTTATTTGTACATTTAATAATCGAAAATATAAACAATTAAAAACTAAAAAGTAAACACAGATGAATAAATATATACATTTCTCCATTAAATGTAATGGATACATATACAATTTTTTTTTGTTTGTTTGTTTTGTGGATCAAACAATATGTTACACAATATATTTAGTTCATAGTAACGCATTCATACAGTATTTGTCCTTTTGTGTCTGGCTTGCTTCACTCAGCATAATGTCCTCCATAATGTCCTCCAGAATGAAAATTCTTTTCATTTTATTTTATTTTTGGCAAAATAAGGGACCCAAAATAAGTCCTCTTCTAGACCACCCCCTTCACCGAGGGGACCCTAACTAGGCTCGTGGAAACTATTCAAGCACTTCCCACTTCCTGGCATCTCCAGGCGAACTGAAGCTCTGATACTTGTCAGTGCAGAGCGATAAAATTGGCTCACTCTGGCCCCTCTGGATCGAAGCCTCAGTGTCACCGGGTTACTGGGTAAATCAGGCTTCCTCAGTAGATTCGCCTCTCCCCTCAGCCTGGCGCTGCTTCAAGCTGGCTTATCTGCTCTCCAAAGCTATGAGGGGGTCCAGGCAGTCAAATCCACAGAAGATAAACCCCTCTCCACCTTGTGTCAGACCCCTCCCTCTCTCGGAGTATGCTCCCCCACACCGGGTTGTTGTGCGGAATTTGCTTCATGGCTCAAACCAGCCTTTTTCCCTGAGGGTGGGGCTCAGCCATCTGTGTTAACCACCACAGGCCAGCTTAAAACTCATGAATCTCTACTGATCAGTCCACACTGTCAATCTGCCTGCAGATAGATGTCCCAAGCTTCTCGCTCCGCGCGCCCACAGCACAGACCCCCTGGCAGGACCCTGTCCACAATCGGCTGTCCTTAGAGAGCTAATCCAGCCTAAACTTATTTTGAAGCTTGTTGCATATTTGCATTTAGGATTGTTCATAGTTTAGATACTTCATATAGAGCTCAGTTTAACTTTAGGATCTGACATAATGCATATTGTATAGGTCAATTAAGCCCTTTCAATTTTATTGTCAAGAAAGACATTTGGTTTTATATCTCATATTTATATGAGATAAGTATTTATATCATACTTTACGGTATCTTATATATGCTAAGTATTTTATTTTTCTGTCTTTTGTATATTAAATATTGTATGTGTTCTTTACTTTAAAAAATTATTGAAATTTATTTTGGATGACTTTTCACAAACTGAGCACCCCTTTATAATTAGCACCTAGATCAAGCTATACATTATCCTTTGTACTCCATAATTCATTTTGGTTTTCCCTTCCAGTGACTAACCCCAACACCCTGCCTGTCTCCATCCAGTGACTGCTCTCCTAACTTCTAACATCATTTATTATTTTGCCTATTAATGAATTTTATATTCCTTTAATTACACAATTTCCACTGTTTGTGTGGGACAGGTGAGACAAGAAAGCCATCACAAAGGACCCTGTAGAGCTGAGGAAAGGGAACCCATGCCCACAGATGGCCTGAGTCCATAGATGTTTAAATTTTTTAAATCTGTTAAATTAAACTGCTCTCTTGAGATGATCATAGGGCATTTCTCTCATTTTATGTTAAGATATAATCTATGCTGGTTATGCAAATCGATTTTTAAAGTTAAAATAACCAATCTTGAATATCTGAAATGAATCAAAATTTCTTCCTTAAATATTTGAAAGTATTATTAGCCATTCTATCTTGACGTGCATTTCTCCTTGTGCTGTCTAGTTTCTATAATTTCAAATCAATTTGGTAAAGAGATATATTACAAATAATATTTTGCAGTTTTTCTATCAGGCTTGTTAACTTTTCTCTTCCAGGTTTTTAAATTTTAGTATAAGTATAATAATCATTACCATAAAATGTGCATTGCATAATTTTATGATGCTTTATATATATATATATATAAACATATATTTTTTCCATACCTAATATAGTTTTTTTTGTTCCAAAAGACTAATTTCATTAGTTTTATAAAAGATTGTATTAGTTTATTAAGGATTCATTTTTGGCATTGTTGAACCTTTCTATTATAAAATTTATTTTTTATCTTAATTTATATATTTGCTTTCAAAATTTCTTTATATTTTGTGTTTAATTTGTTGTTTTTTTCTAACATTTGAGATAAAAATTTATATCACTGTATTTCAGCATTTCTTCTTTTTTATTATATAATATTTGATTCTATAAAATTTCCTGGAAGCTAGGCTTTTGCTGCGTCATGCTACTTTTGATTATCAAATTATTATAATTATTCATTCAAATATCTTTTTTATTTTGACTGCAATTTCCTTTTGGACCCATTAGTTATTTTAATGTGTATGATTACATGTATAAACATTTAAGGATTTTCTAGTTATCCTTTTAAAACTTAATTTCATTATAACAATAATACATACAATATAAGTTCTATGATAATTTATAGGGTAGTTTACAGTTTAGCATAAGGATTCTCAAACAGGGCACTATTCCCATTTCAGAACAGATAATTCTTTGTTGTGGGGGATTGTCCTGAGCATTGTAGGATGGTGCAGTGGCTTGAAGCTATGTACCCCAAAAAACATGTTATTTAAACTTAATATATTCCTGCAGTTGTGAATCCATTGCAAATAGGACATTTTAATGAGGTTGCTTCAGTTAAGGTAATACCCAACTAAATGAGAATGGATCTTAATCCTAGTCATAGAGTCCTTTAAATGCTGAATGAAATTCAGACACATAGGGAGAAAGCCACAAGGAACAGGCAGAAACTGGAAGTCAATGGAGCCCTGAGAACCTTGGAGAGCTGATATGTGCTTTGCCATGTGACAGAGAAACTGAGAACTATGGCTTGCCATCAGGCAGCCCCAGGATGGCATGATCTTCTGGGAGAAAACATTGCTTTGATGATGATTTGATTTTGGACTTCTCCTAGCCTCAAAAGCACTAGCCAACAGATTGTTTAAGCCAACAGATTTCATCATATTTGAGTTAGCAGCCAGGAAGCTAAAACAGATATCTAGCAGCATCTCTGGCTTCTACCCAAAATACCAGTAGTGTATCACTCCCCTAGTCATGACAATGAAAAGTGTCTCCAGAAATTGCCACATGTTCCCTAACGTGCAGTATCACCCAGGATTAAGAACCACTTGTTTAGGTCATGCTCAGTTTTGCATTTATGTCTTCTCTGTGCATTTAAAAATAATGTGAAATCTGACATAGTTTTTATCTGGTACTTCTATGCATGCCACTTGCTCAGTTTTATAGGCCAAGCTGTTTAAAATTTTTATATGATTTCTCATATGAATTATTGACTAAATTTGTTAAAATATTTGTCTACCTATTATTATGGACTTTTTACCTTTTATTTTCATTAACTTCTGCTGTATATATTCTCATGGTATGTTTTTAGATTTATGCAAATTTGGGATAGTAATATATTCATAATGGATTGACATTTAGTCTTTCAACATATATTTTAATTTCTAATATATATTGGTTAACTTTAATCTCTTATCTATTATTTTTGTTAACCTCACCTGTTCCTTCCTTTCTTTGTTTTCTTATATTCTTTTAAAAAAAATAAAATTAGATGAATTCATTTAAGGAATGTTTATGAGAACAAATACACATATAGAGTTGTTAAAAATAAAAATGGATAAGGGGAAATTTTTCCTCTCCATCTGTCTGTATTATGCTTTCAAACTCTAATTTACAATTTCCAGGACTCTTTCCTTCCCTGAACTAAATGACCCACCAAAGCTTAAAATACTTTTGTTTTCATAGTGAAACTTACTTCCTGTTTTCTGATTCCATTCCAAAACCAAAGGGCTAAACTAAAAGAATTTGTTATCCTGAAGCAAAATGTTTCTGTCTTTCTAAAATAAACAAAGAGCATTTTAACCCTAAAGTTTATATTATAAAATATGACAACTCTGATCAGGATTTGAAACCCAAAAGAAGAGGGGACAAATCAAATTCAATTTCTAACAAACTTGGAATTAATTTCTATGCAAAGATAGAATTCGCATAGCATCCCCAATTTCTTTCCATTAAGTGATCAAAATGTCATGTAGGTTTTCACATCTTACTGTAACACTACAAAAATTTAATCACTATCATATATTTTCTAGAGGGGGCAAAGTAAATGTACATGTGTAACTAGACACCATATTTTAGGAGGTACTGGTGATTGAACCCAGGAGCTTGTACATGGGAAGCAGGCATTCAACCACTTGAACTACATCTGCTCCAAAAATACCATTATATTTACAAGCTTTTTAAATCAATTTAAATTTAAATAACCATCACCCAATCTTATAGTCTTTCACTAAAACACAATAAAGGTGACTCATGCGATAAAGGCCTCTAAGCACTGGTTTGGCTGCACCCCACAAATTGTGATTGCTTCATTTTAGTTCAGTTCAAATAATTCTTCTTGGACACATGGATTCTTTAGAAGCTTGCTTTTTAAATTTGAAGTGCTTAGAGAATTTTTTGTTATTTTTCAGTTATTGATTTTAAGATGATTTCATTATTGTCAGATAACATACTTCATATGATTTCAATTCTTTTAAATTTTAGAGTGTTTTATTAATGCCATTTAGATATATATAGTTGAAGCTCTCATTCAGATTTTTTATATCTTTGTTGATTTTCTTTCCACTAACTCTAGATATTGCTGAGACAGAAGTGTTAAAGTCTTCAGCTATAATTGTGGATTTTGTCCATTTCTCATTTCAATTCTGTCAGTTTTTTATTCATTCATTTTCAGGTCTCTTCTTAGAATTATGTATTTTTGGTATATTGATCATTGTATCATTATATAACGTCCCTCTATTTTTGGTACTTTGTGGTAATAGAACTACTTTATCTTTGTTTGATTCATGTATGTATAGTATAACTTTTTCCTACTTTTACTTTTAGCCTACCTATTGCATAGTATATAAAATGAGAGTTTGTAGACATCATATGCTTGGACCATTTATTACATATATTTTGACTATTTCTTTCCTTTAAGTGGTGATTTTATATCATTTCCATTTGATGTAAAGATTACATATTTATTCTGTTTTATCTGTAAAATTTCATAAATAATATTTTAATGGACATTTTAGGCATATAAATAAATGAATAGAGAGCGTGGCAAGTAAACCTCTCCGTCAAGTATAAATTCCTGTATTTAGGTCATATGGATACCTGAATTCAAATATTGAAGCAGTGTCTATCAAAAAGGCAGTAACAATTTACTAAGCAAGAAGGACCAGTACTTGAGTGTTATTCTTATTCATGTAATGTGATTCATGTAAATTTCTGTGTATGACACATGGCACTGGATTCCAAGTCAGGGATCCTTGGGCTTCAAATCCCAAGATGTCCAATGCCTCACAGGAAACAAGCCACTCATCACAAATTTTAGACAGTTAGATCCCAGTCTAATTAGCCACTTGCGGACTCTAGGAAATTAACACATCTTATGATCATTAAAATCTAAACATGGAGGAGGAGAGAAAATGCAATTTGGTAGTGAATTGGCATCTTGAAGATACACTGGTAAAATAATATAATCTTGTTCATGCAGGGCTAGTTTCTCAACAGTGGCTGCTTTGTGAGTATGAAAATGCCTGCCTTTAGTTCAACATTATGTAAAGAATGTCCTTAAGAGAGAAGTGGAATTGAGAAACCCTACAGATTTTTAGATGGTGAGACAATTTTGGTCCTCCATGAATAATAACTTCCTTACACCCTGGACTTAGCACTTGCTGTTAGCCAGATGAGAGCAGAGGACTAGGAAAAGACATGCTACGTTTTAAAAATATATCTTGCAGGTTAATTGAATTCCATCTACTGCTTTTCCCCTCATATTAAGGAAGATGAGACACTTGGAGTTGACTCCACACCTGAATAGTTAGTACTATTTTCAAACCAATTCAGTTCAATACATTTTATAAGTCAATATCGCACAAGCTGATATATAGCAATCTTCTCTTTATTTTTCCAATGACTAGACAGATTATATTTGCTCTGTATAAACAACAACAAAAAAATCTGATCAGGTTCTGATCCTCTCATTTTGATATTATCACTTGATAATTGAAATACTAGTTTCACCATTGCATTGTATCTTAATGAGAAGAAAGCCCACAATTTAGGGGAAGTAAAGAATAGGATTAGATTTGAAATTTGGAAATCTTTCCAACAGAACACTCAAATACAAGCACACACATGCACATATAATTCATTTAAAGATATTTATATTATATAATTTTTGTAAATACATACTTGAACACACTTTTATGTAACTCCAAACACACAAAGAGTTTAAGGATGGATTTAGCCCATGCTATATTTTTATATATTTTTCTTGTTTTTTTAATACAATTTTCTTGCAACATTTTACAAAACTCTGAAAAATATAGGGCATTTCTCTTTTCTTGAGAAATTGAATTATTTTCTGGTGGGCCCCAAAAGTAATGCCACACATATGTAAGTATTTTTGAAAAAGAAATAAAAATTTTGTAGGAAAAGGAGAACTTTTTTTAGTGATCACTTTAGATTTTTGTGAAGAAATTTAGCATATATATATTCAGAATAATCTCCAAAATCATTACCTCTGGCTTCCAGTGTCCAAAGGCACAACAAGAGAAGTAGCCCTTTTTTGTTCATGCCTAACTCACAGGCAGATTTATTAATGCTCATATTCTAATTATTCACTCTATGTTCTAAATGAAAATGTATTTTACATGTTGGAATTACTCATATTAGACTGATAGCCCTAAGCACACCATTCATAACAGAAGATAATTAAAGCACTAGCAAAAGAGAACAGGTAGTTTTCTGTGAATGAAAACATTGTGTATTGCTTTATTTTGTTTTCACTGTGAAGAATTAGCATGACTAATAAATTTACTAGCATGACCATCATAGCAGAATTCTTGCTCATGGGTTTCCCTGATGACTGGATGCTAGAGACTCTATGCCACACTCTTCTTCCTCATTTACCTGGCAACAGTGATGGGGAACCTCCTCATTATCACTCTCACCACTATTGACCAGCATCTCCAAGTTCCCATATATTTATCCCTGAAGAATTTGTCCTTCATTGATATCTGCTACATCTCTGCCACTGTACCCGACCCTGTCATGAACTCTCTGACCGACAGCCATTCCATCTCCTTCCTAGGATGTGCTTCACAAGTTTTTTTGTTTTTGTTTTTGTTTTTGCTGGCACAGAGTTTGCCCTGCTTATGGTGATGTCCTATGACCGCTATGCTGCCATCTGCCATCCCCTGCACTATGAAAGCATTATGAATAGAGGCACCTGTTTGCCTTTGATGACAGCGTCATGGATCAGTGGATGTGTCTATGGCTCTGTTCATGTAGTAGGGACATTCTCTGTAAGTCTCTGTGGGTCCAACATTGCCCATCAATTCTTCTGTGATGTTCCATCACTGCTTATACTTTCTTGTTCTAGGTAAAATATTTTGGAAGATACAGCTATTATTCTTAGCTGTTGTTTTGTTATTGTTTTTCTTATTTTAATGGTTGCTTCTTGTGTTCACAGTTTTTTCACTGTTCTAAGAGTCACATCTGCAAATGGTAGACTAAAAACTTTTTCAACCTGCCTGTCCCGCATCACTGTGGTGACACTATTCCTGTTTTTTGGATTATTACATATTTTGCAAAAAATTTCAAGTCTCCATCTTCAATGAAATTGTTCATATCTGTGCTTTACACTTTGTTACCCCCCAACCCTGAATCCTCTAATCTATAGACTGAGAAACAAAGACATGCAGACAGCATTAGGAAAAGTGATAGCTGATAAAAAGTGCAAAATGATTTCTTGATTTTGCTATTTAGCATTTACTCAAAAAGAATAATTTTTTCCACATAAAGAGAAAACATTATTCTGCTATTGCTAATCGACGAATTTAAGAATGTGCTCTATAATAGTGTACCTGGTCAAAATTTTATCTTATTTTAAGTGTACTAAATAAATAGTTTGTAAATACTTGACTAAATGCCTCTCTTTCGTTATTGATTTCATATGATCACGTTCAACTTGGGCAAACTCTGGAAGTTTTACATTCACTGTCAGTGTTTCCAAATGCACGGCAACTTCCCAACATATTTAGGGTCATCAAAAAATTGCAATTTTTAGTTTTATTTCTGTAGGTACATTTTATATTTAGGGTATCATTAATTAAAATAAGGATGCATATATTTTTATAATTTGTCTTTTAGGATGCTGTTGTTTCATTATAGTTAAATGCTTACTTGTGGAGATCAAAGCATAGCCATCAGAGGAGAAATCAAATTGTTGCGATATCTGCTCAATCAAGCATTACCAATGTTCAAAGGTGGGGTTGTCAACATTCTTATAAAAATCCAGATTCAGAACAGAATCTCATCAGGAATGGTTTGTTTTGTTATAAACAAACACTATCACACTCCTGAAATAACTGTGAACGTGTCTCTTCTCTCCACATATTTATCCATCCATTTCTCCTTTTCCTAATAAAATATTTTATCACAAATTTGTGTGCCTTCCTTTTCCTTTCTTCCATACTTTTTAACTTCTGTTATGCCTTCCTTCCTCCCTGCCTTCTTACCTGGACCTTATTTTCTCCACTTCCTTTTTCTCTTTTAATTCTTTTTTTAAGTATCTTTTTTTCTTCTTCTACACTTTAAGACTAGATTCTTCATGCCCCCACTTAGTTATATGCTCTTTTCACTGCCACTTGCTATTCTATTTATATTCCCACTCAGCTTTACTATAAACTCCCTAAAATACACATTACTTCTAACTTATTTTTTTGTGACACTGGTGTCACTATGACCACTGATGAGTCTGGGTATATTAGTGTCACCCTTGGCTGTGAGATCTTGCTCCAGTAGATGGTATTGTCCTGAACTTTTTA
>JAQZBX010094079.1:0-12072 GCA_029593785.1 Cabassous unicinctus | reverse complement strand
TTAAAAAAAAAATAAAAAATAAATAAAGTCTATTTTGTCCAATATTAGTATAGCTACTCTTGCTCTTTTTTGGTTGTTGTTTGCTTGTAAACTTGTTTTCTAGCCATTAAATTTCAGCCTCCTTGAATCCCTGGGTCTAAGGTGGATTTCTTGTAGACAACACATAGATGGGTCATATTTCCTTATCCATTCTGCAAATCTGTGTCTCTTAACTGGTGAGTTTAATCCATTAACATTCAGTTTTATTACTCTCAAGGAATTTCTTAAATCAGCCATATTTTCTTTGGGTTTATGTATGTCATACGTTGATTTTTTTTTTCTCTTTTTGTCTTTTTAGTTGTTCTTACACTCTCCTCCAACTCTCTCTCTCTGTTTTTTCCTTTCAACCTGTGGAGCTTCCTTTAGTATTTCTTGAAGCCCAGGTTTCTTATTAGCATACTCTCTAAATTTTTTCTTTATCTGTGAATATTTTGAACTCTCCATCATTTTTGAATGCCAGCTTTGCTGGATAGAGAATTTGTGGCTGGAAGTTTTTTACTTTGAGTACCTTGACTATGTCATACCACTTTCTCCTTTCCTCCATGGTTTCAGATGAGAAATCAGCACTTAATCTTTTTGAGCTTCCCTTCTATGTGATGGTGCCCTTTTCTCTTGCTGCCTTGAGTATTTTCTTTTTGTCTTGAGCATTGAATATTTTGACAAGTATATGTCTTGGAGTAGCCCTGTTAGGATGTAGGCTGGTTTTGGTGCGCTGTGCTTCCTGGAATTGTACATTCATCTCCCTCAATAGGGTTGGGAATTTTTCAGCCAATATTTCCTTCAACACACCTTCCATTCTCTTCTCATTTTGGGATGCCTATAATGCATATGTTTGTGCATTTTGAGTTGTCATTTAAATCCCTTAGTCCCTGCTGGATTTTTTCTATCATTTTATCTATTTTTCTACTATATTTTTTATTTCAGATGTACTGTCTTCTTCATCACTATTTCTTTCTTCTGCCTGTTCAAATCTGCTGTTATGTGATTCCAGTGTCTTTTTGATTTCTTGGATTGTGGCATTCACCATCATCATTTCTCTTATCTCTTTATGTATATTTGCAATTTTCCCAGTATGTTCTTCCAGTATCTACTTAATATCCTTATTCTCTTCCTTCAATTCAATAACTTGGTCAATGATATTTGTTTGAACAACTCTGATTAGTTGTTCGATGTTCTTCATCTGTTCCTGGTTTTTAGTTTGTTCATTGGACTGGTCCATGTCTTCCTGTTTCTTAGTATGGTTTGTAATTTTTTGTTGCTCTCTGGTCGTCATTTATTTTGATGGTTTTTTTCAGTTGATTAGCTTCTCTCTCTGCTCTAGAGATTTGTTTAGCTGCTGGTTTTGTGTGTGTGCTAACTTTTCTCTTTGACATTTTGTTCTTCTTTTTCTATTTCCTTGGTGTTTTCTATGTTCCCTTGAAGGAAAAAGATTAGGACCAGAGGAATTGGAAGACGTAAGATAAGAAAAAAAATAATAGTAATAATAGTAAATGTTAAAAGAGGTCCATATATGACTTAGTTAAATGAATGTTTCACTCATATAAGCAGTGTAGAGTAATAGGAATAAAAAAGTGGAGTACATACCATGAAATGGAAAACTGAATAGAGAAAAATATATATAATGATTTAAAACACCAGAATGTTGAGGACAGAAAGAAAGAGAAAAAATGGAGAGAAAGAGAAAAATTAATTTAAAAAAACTGAGTATATAAGATAAAAATCAAAACCAGTAAAGTTGAGGACTAATGAAAACAGGTGGAATGTAAGAACCATAACAGAAAGCAGAAGATTGAAAGATGAAGGAAGGAAAAGAGATAGTGTTGGTAGACAACATCAATATATGCAGAAAATGGTAAATCAAGGAAGAAGATGTACAGCAAAGAAGGCACAAGCTTGCAGCACCTAATTTGAAAAAAGAGGGGGAGACAAAAGAGGAAAGAAAAACAAGAAACAAAAGAAAACAAAAAGCAAAATAAACCCCAAACAAATGCACAAGCAAGCAGTCAAACAAAGCTTAGGAAGAAGTGTTCCTTCTTGGGCCCTTGTGGAGCCTCTCAGGCTGCCTGTGTTTAGCAATCAATTATCCTACAGGCTTCTCTCTGCAGGATTTGAGGTGGGTTTTAGTGAGTAAACCAAGTTTTTTTTAAGTAATTTTTTTTTTTTTTTTGAAAAACAAGGAACACAAAAAAGCTAGTACAAAAGTAATGTCTATGCTTTCCCTGTCCTATAGTATCAGCTGGATGTTAGATATCCTGGTGGATCACTACTCTTATAGGAGCCAGGATTTGAATTAGTGGCCTCATACATTCAAGGCAGAAATTCCTCCATTGAGCTACCTTTCTAATTGGACCAGTTAGCTCTTCAGAAAATTATTCAGTCACACTCTGCCTGGGCAGATTTTATTCTCCTAGGGCAGCAGGATTCAGCCGGCTGTATAAGCAGATCCATCTCCCCTCTCCTGGTCAGGTTGAGTTCTTTTTTGAAATTCAAATGGGACTCTGATGACTGAGTACATGACCCTGAAATTATTTTCCAGCCTCTTCTAGAAACCCCTCCTTGCAGGGGACCCTAAATTGGCTCTTGAAAACTTATTAAGTGTTTCCCACTGCCTGACTCTCTTAGGGGAGTTGAAATTCTAACAGTTGTCAGTGTGGAACTATTAAATTGGCTGACCCCAACCTATCTCAAGCCAAGCCTCTGTATTCTAGGGTGGTTAGTTAAATCACGCTTCCTCAGCAGATTTGCTCCTCCTTTCAGCCTGGTGCCACTTCAAGCCAGCTGGTGTGCTCCCCAAAGCTCTAAGAGAGTCCAGGCAACCGAACCCATAGAAAGGAAACCACAATCCACCCTTTGCCAGTACCCTCCTACTCTCAAAGAATGCCTCCTCTCACTGGGTGCCCAGGGGTATCAGGGCACACCCTGGTCCCCTGCCCTGAGTGTCAGGCTTAGCCATCCATGTTTTCCAGCAATGGGGATTAAAATCTCACTGTTTTATATTGAGCCATCTATATCCCTGTCCAGATCTTTCCAGATCAATGCCCTAAAGTTTCCTGCTCCATGGGCTCCCAGATATGCTCACTTGGGCAGGATCCTGTCCCCAATCAGCTTTCTTTTGCAAGAGAGATGTTGAGTGTGCACTTAAACTAATGCCATCTTGCCTTCCCCCTCCAAAGTCACTGTTCCCTTCCATTTATTTAATTCTTCTTTGGTTTCTTATAGCAATGTTTTGTGGTTTTCTTAATACAGGTCCTTCATGTCCTAGGTTAACTTTATTCCTAAATATTTGATTCTTTTATTTGCTATTATAAATGGATTTTTTTTCTGATTTTCTCCTCAAATTTCACCTCATTAGTGTATAGAAATACTACTGATATTTGTGTATTAACTTTGTATCCCACCACTTTGTTAAACTTTTCTATTAGCTCTTCAAGCTTTGTTGTAGATTATACAGGATTTTCCAGATATAAGATCATATCATTATCAAATAGTGAAAGTTTTACTTCTTACTTTTCTATTTGAGTATATTTTATTTCATTATCTATCTGAATTATTCTAGCTGGAGCTTCTAGTAAAATATTGAATAACAGTCTTAACAGTAGGCATCCTTGTCATGTTCCTGGTCTCAGTAGGAAAGCTTTCAACTGTTCCCTATTGACTACAATGCTAGTTGTAGGTTTTTCGTATTTGCACTTTACTATATTGAGAAAGCTTCCTTTTATTCCTATCTTTTGAATTTTTATTTCTCAAGAATGGTGCTGTATTTTGTCAAATGCCTTTTCTGCATCAATCGTGAGGATCATGTGATTTTTCTTCTTCAATTTATTGATGTGGTTTATTACACTAATTGATTTTCTTGTGTTGAACCACCCTTGCATACATGGGATAAAACCCAAATGGTCGTTGTGTATAATTCTTTTAATGTGGTTTTGGATTCAGTTTGTAAGTATTTTGTTGACAATTTTTGCAACTATATTCATTAGACATATTGTTTTGTAATGTTCATTTTTTGGAATATCTTTATCTGGTTTTACAATTAGAGTGATGTTGGTTTCATAGAATTAGTTTGGTAGTGTCCTTTCTTGTTCATTTTTATTGGAAAATCTGGAGCAAGAGTATTATTAGATCATCTTTGAAAAATTGGTAGAGTTTACCTGTGAAGCCATCTGGTCCCAGGCTTTTCATCTTTGGGTGGTTTTTGATGGTAGTTTCAATCCCTTCACTTGATTGGTTTGTTGAGGTCTTCTATTTCTTCTAGGGTCAGTGTAGGTGTTTCACATGTTTCTAGGAATTTGTGCATCTTGTCTACATCATCTATTATGTTTGCCATATTATGAACTAAATATATTATGTAAACTCACTGATTTAATAATTGTATATAGATCACCAGAAAGTAGAATGAGGGTAGAGAATGGAAAGGTGATGGATAATCTGTGATGAATTGGTTAAAAGTTTGTTTGCAAATCTTTGAAAATAAATAGAAATGGTAAGAGTACATCATGGTGTTTGTGAGTAGGAGAGCTATTACGTGGTTATGACAGTCGTCGAAGGAGAAAGCCTAAGGATATTTATATTACTAGAAGGAAAGCTTAAAAATGTGACACACGACTGTATAGACTAGTGAAACTTCATGTAAAATATGAATATGTGTGTTATTGCTTATATAAGAGTGTTTTTACAAAATATAAATACAAGTAAACTTTAGAGAAGGTAACAGAATAGCAGCTATGTATGGCAGGGAAGCAAAGAGAGATTGAAAGGTGATGAGTTTTGTTTGGTTGGTTTTTGTTTTTTACATTATTATTACTGGAATAATGAAACTGGACTAAAGATGACTGAAGTGATGAATGCACATCTATGTGATTATACTGAATACCATAGATTGTCCACTTTGTATGAATTTATGCCTTATTAATATGTATTAATAAAATTGATTTGTTTTAAAAAAATAAATTGCTGGTCTCCTCCCCAAAATTTATGATTGAGTATATCTGTGGCAAAGTCTTAGAAATTGCTTTTTAGAAAGTTTCCAGTTGACACTGAGGCTACTGTTTGGGGACCACTCTTTGAGAAGTACAGCTTTCAACTGTTTAATCATTTAGAAATATTTGCAATATAAAAGTAACCCTAATTAGGAGTAATGTAGAATAATATACTCTATAGCTTTGCAGATAGATTTTTCCCCTTTATCATTATGAAGTCCCATGATTTTTAAAAAGATTTTTTTTTCATTTTAAGAACAATTTATTGAAGTATGTCATTCATACATGATCACACATAAACAATAAGTGTTTAGCAAACATTGTGGACTTACAAAACTAACATGCATAGCATCACACAGGGCTTTCATACATCACCCCACCACAAATACTTTGCATTGTTGTGAAATATTTGTTAACAACTTATGAAGGAGCATCATCAAAAACTACTAACTTTAGTCGATATCTTACTCCCCTATATCTTTTTAAGGATTTATTTATTTATTTATTTGCTTTTATCCATTTTTACACTCCCACCCCTGTTTTCCCTGTTTTTGTGTCCATTTGCATGGCAACTCTCTGTGTCCATTTCCTGTCACCTCTTCTCATCCTTCTCCTCTTGTCTTCACTGGGATTCAAGCCTCGGAAGCTCCAATGTGGGAAAGAGGTGTCCTACTGTCTACATCACCTTAGTTCCTGGTTTTTCAGAATGTCTCATCTTGGCTCTCCCTTCTGTCACTGTCTTGTTATGTTTTCATCTTACTGTGTGGCTTGGCAGGGCCTGGTGGCACACCCACACATGGGGCCTGGCAGTGCATGCACTTATGGGGCCTAAAGGTGCACCCATGCATGGGGCCTGGGAGACACATCTACTTATGGGTTCTGATGGTCCACCCACACATGGAACCTGGCAGTCCACATGCTTTCTATATTTTTCTTTTTAAAAATTTTACTGGGAGGTCCTGGGGATCAAAACCAGGTCCCTCCATATGGGAACTGGGTGCCCAACCATTTGAACCACATCCACCCTCCTGTTATATCTCTTCAGGTTGACCAAAGATACCTAGAGTTACAGTCATTTCACATACAGGATGGTCATATAATAAATCAGGCTTCGTTTACCACCAGCATTCTAAAAACCAGACCTAGGTAGAAAACTTAGGTATAGGGACACATGCATGGTGTCTAATATAGTGAATGTTTAGCTTACCCTGATTATCACAAAATCAGGACAGTAAAATATTCACAACCATGATTATTTCTTGATCCTCCTACATAATTTTAAGTCTACCTGATTCCTTTAATAAACTATGAAGAGTGATAAATGAAAAATAAGTTTACACATATTGTATTTCAGTATGGAGAGGTTAGATGCCCTGTAAATGAAGACACATTAAAATACAAAGAATCTTTTGTCAATTTCTAGATTCCCTTGATAAATTGAATTAGAGAGTAAAAAATGCAAAATGTTTAGTTGTGTTGTTATGAATCCTCAAATACCTTTAGCAAAGATGTTTTTCAAAATCTGTCTGTATTGGTGAACATATTATGAACTTCTGGACACAACTATGTACAATCTTCCTTTAATGTACATCACTGCACTTCCAGAAACATGCAATAATACATTATAATTATATGTATAATAAAAGTTTATAGGCACAGGAATGTTTAAGTAGGTTTTATACCCATACCCATGTCCAAAGGCTACGGGGGGTGTTCTGTGAGATATTGGACAATTTAGATATGTGTGATATTGTCCTAAGCATTCCAGTTGGACTGGTAATCTTGGCTACTATTTATAATAGCAGCCCCAAATGTCTTCAAGCACCAAATGACCTAACTCAGTATTTCAGTGTGCTCTCCATAGGGTGGCTACTAGCCCTGTTGAGAATTAGTAGTTTAGGAGATTTCATCACATCCAGCATTCTCATGATTGGATTAGGCTCAGCTTTTATAATCCTGATGGTAACTCAATCAGTCAAAACCTATGAAAGCCCTCTCTTATATAATGATGTTTCTTGCTCTTTGATACTTTATTAGTTGGAATTCATGGAGGTAGGTGGTATTCCTTGTGTCTTCTGTGTATTTACATCTGCTGAGGCCATAAGTTTCATTGAAGTTACAATTTGCCACCATCATGGCCTCAACAACACTCAGGTTGGCTGTGGTATGTAGGAGTAAAATAAATAGCATGGAGTTCCATGTCCTTCTCAAGAATAAAGGGTACAGTGTTGGGTCTTTTGGAACTGGATGTCACGTGAAGCTACCAGGTCCAGATACCAATTCTGCATGATTGATGATTTCACAACAACATACAAACAAATGTACAATGACTTTTTAAACAAAGTTGAAGAATTCTTTACCCAGAATGAAATCTTACACATCTTAGGAAGAAATCAGAAAATCAAGTTCCAGGCAGAAAGATTTCAAGAGTGCAGAGATACACTTGATCTCATCTTTACACACGAAGAGAAATGGTATGGCAGAGTAGTGGAATATCTGTGTTCCAGGCGTGAGGTGGCCCTCCAGCCTGTGCATGTGATCAATGTGGAAATTGAAAATACCCAGGAAGATGCCACTCTGGGAGCTTTCCTCATCTGTGAGCTCTGCCAGCACATACATTGTGCAGATGACATGGAGACAGTCTGAGTGAGCTGCTCCTGAATTTTGAGGAGAAAACAGCAAAGAGTTTTCTTCAAGCCATCTACTTTTACTGAAGATCTTGGCTTATCTGAGATGCTTCCTTAAGTAAGTACTTTGTGTCAAATTTTACTACTCCATATTTTCCCTGTAAAGCTTTCTGTCTTAGTTGGCCAGGAAGTTCTAGAGAAACAACATGCACACTGGTCTGCCTAATAAGAGACATTTACTCTCTCAGATATGAAGGCTGGAAATGTCACATTAAAATGTTGGCAAAGGCATGCTTAATCCTGGAGTCAGTAGTATTCTGGTGCTGGCAGACCTCCACCAAAGGGTGATTTATTCTTTGGTTTGTTCTGTCTCTTGGCTTCTTCCTGTGGCTTTCTCTGTTTGACTGCATTCAGATTTTCTCTCTGTAAGGCATATGCATCAAGCTTATGTGTTGGTTTGATACTGTACCAACCCGAGAAAAATATGTACTTAAATCTAATCCATTCCTTTGAGTGTGAACCCTTTGTAAGTAAGACTTTTGATGAATCTACTCCAGTTAAGGTGTGGATCAGCACAATCAAGAAGTGTTTTAATACTGTGAATGGTATCTTTAATAAGTGGAATGAAATTCAGACAGAGAGAGGGCCATAGGAAGCAAGAAACTGATCATCAATGGAACATTTAGGATGCCAGAGAGACCACGAGATATCACCATATGTCTTGCCATGTGACAAATTATGAACCAAAATTTGACAATAGGCAGCCCCAGAAGGAACCACCTTTAGGATGCCTCCATTTGGACATTTTTCCAGCCTCACACAATGAGTGAATAAATTCCCGTTATTTAACAGGCCCCTTTTCATGCTATTTTTTGCACAGCCTAGGAAACTTAACCCACCCTGATTCAATTTGGCCAAAGAATGATATCTTCAAAAAACCTTTTTCAAATGGATTCATGCCCATAGGAAAAGAGTTAAAGAATTGACCATGTCTTTTTTGAGGGGACTGAATTCAATCACCAAGAGCATCTTTAAAGACTTTTTTCATAAATGTTGTTTGTATTATTATTTTTAGGTATACCACCAGAGGAAGAGAATGTTGTCAAGAAGAGCATTTTATGAGAAATAAAGAGAAAGCTATAAATAATAACTGTTAAAAGGCAAACAAAATGTGTATTGTTCTAAGTATTTTATACTTCAGACCTAATGTAATGCTCATGGGACTCTGTGAGAAAAATAAGACAATTTCAGAATTTTTTGGATAAGCAAAGCAAAGCTGATAATGGATAAATGATTTGTTTACAGACATTCAGTGAATAAAACCTATTTTCAATGTAATTACTTTTACCAACTTTTATCTGGTTTGAAATATTATAATAAAGGCTATTTTCCTCCAATGAGAAAAGTGTTATATCGGGTTTCTAAATTTAGGTCTTTGATTATTGTATTACATCTTTCTTACCAATGCTGTCTTCAAAATGAAAACCCAAGATAGATAACGGGCTACATATTATGGCTAGAAACATGGCCTTATCTATTAAAAAATACCTGACCATATGAAACCAAATCCAAACTAATTTGAATAAAATATATATTCTTGTCTCTGTTAGGGATATGAATTTCATGCCACTAGCTACATGCATTTTAAATGATTTAAGCCTTATCCATTATACAGAGCAAAACATTTCTTCATAATGAGCATTTTTGTTAAAACTTAACATGTTATTGTATTCAACAAGGATATTATATAATGAATCCATGGATGTCCACAGCAAAGAAGGGAAACATTTTCTTGATAGTCATTAGCAATTGAACCAAACCATGTGTTATGAAATGTAAAAAAACAAAGAAGATATAGGTGGTAATAGTTGTATTGATTTGTTTATAGAATGAACTATATTTGAGAGTTCAAAAGAAGACTGTTCTTGTTCATTTAAGTAATCGAAATGGGGAAATAATGAAAATGGGGATCAGCTCATAAAGTGTTTCATACAAGAGAGAGAATGGTAGTATGGAGTAGGTAGGTGTTGGTGGAAATACAGAGGAGTCAATTGAGTGGTGAGAGATGGAATTGAAATGATAGGATTTGATTATGATAAGAGGGAGAGGGAAGGATTTGGAATCACACTCAGGTTTCTTACTATCCACAGGGTCACTGGGTGCAGATGTATGTAATTTGTAGGTTTGAAGGTAGGATGCTGAGGGACTTCTTTGTTGATCGAATTTCTCTCTTTTCTCAATGCACTTTATGATAATCCCAACACCTTAGCATGCGAAATCTGCATCACAAGTGGGGGAGGTGATGAGGATACATGATTGAAATAACTATTTCAAATTAAGGGAAAGCCAACTGAATAGAAGTTTTATAGACAGACATAAAGCAGCAACGATGCAGGAGAGTGTGAAGAGAAAGGAGCCCTTTCTGGAAGAGCAAATTCCTGAACAGTGAATATGGCATCTTTTCCAGAATATTGGATGATGCTGAGGAGAGAAACATAAATATAATCCTGAGCATAATCCATTCATCTTGACTTGAATTTCTTGGGGACCAGGAAGAGCTCAGATGCTTGAGGGAGCACCTTGTTCAAGCCCCTTCCTGAAGAGAGTATCCACAACTGGCATTTCTTTCATTACTGTTGATACAGCAACACAATGTATTTGGGATGAAGACAGAATGACTTCCAGACACAGAATATGTGACCAGGGACCACTGCATATGTTCAGGTTAGCATTGATACCTCTGCAGGGTTTCACAGAATTCTGAACAGTATACATTTTCCACAGCAATAAGTTGAAAACAGCTCTCCGAAAACTCCTCTGTAAAAACACCAAGTGCAAGATGACTTTAAAAAGGACACCTTGTTATCCCAGGACAAAAGCAGGCCTCATGCCACCATCAAAATTTGTTTCTTATCATTTGTCATTCTTCACTCATGCTAAGCTTTCTTTAGATTTTGAACCCATCCTGCATAAAGAATGAATTTTGCAAGCTGCAAATATGAGTTCTTGGAAAATGGCACAATGTAAGTAGGTAAAGTCTGACCCTCTCACAAAAAAAAGCAGAGAGAAACCAGTGAACTATCTAAAGGAGCTGCTTGAATATATATAGAATATGAAGATACTCTGAGTATTTTATAAGGCTACTGGAAAGCTAAGGAAATCAAAGATAAACATGAGTTTCTTACCCCTGTGACTGGAAATGGCACATATACTTCACCCTCAGGGCAAAGTAGCCTTGCACTGCTACCAACAGAGTGGAAGGGGACATTCCCTGGGAGGAAGAAGGGTCAGGAAGGGTGTAGAGTGGTTTCTCTGTGCTGAGTTTGGCCAGCTGAGGCTCCTTTGAATCTCAGAAGGGACCCTGAACTTACAGACATAGGTGAGGGGGGATGTCATGCAGGCTGTCATGCCCTGCTGCCCATGGAGAGAAAGCAACTAGATTAGATAAGGGGTAGGGAAAGGAACCAAATCAGCAGGACTCTAGTGAGCTGTAGAGGTCTGAAATTCAAGGGGAAAGGGTGGCCAATAGATTTCTTAAGGCTAATTAACCCAAGTAGACAGTTTAGATGAATGGGTGAATTCCCACCTTGTATATCTGGGATCCCTGGTTTGATTCCTAGCTTCCCTTAGAGGACTGATCCACAGGGTTATCAGGCATCCAACTCATACCTTATGATAGGGTACATATAAACATTCTTTTTGTTTTAGGTTTCCTTGGATGTGTTATTTTTTTTAAAGGGTTCTTTTTTTTTCTTCTTATTTTACTCACTAAAACTTGGAGCATCACCTGCAGAGGGCAGGCTGTAGGGTGACAGATTGATGAACACCGGCCACCTGAGAAGCTCCTTAGGGGCCTATAATGGATGGCAGTTTTTCTTTGGTTGTGTTTTTTAAGTTGCTCGTGTTTTGTTTCTTGTTTTTTTGTGTGTGTGTTTCTCCTTTCTTTGTTTCTTCTTTTATAATGGATTTTTCTATCTATGTTACTTCTTTTCTTTCCTTCATTTGTCTATATTCTGTTTTCTGTTGTTTATCTTTCATTCCACCTCCTTTTGTTTGATATACAATTTTTCTTATTTCCCTCTCTTTTATCTCTATTTTCTTTCCTTTTTTTTACTTTTTTCTCTTTCTCTTTCCTCTTCCTCTCTTCTCATCATTCCAGCAATTAATTCATTCTTTATATATTTTTATATTTTGTTTCTCTTTTCATTGTTTCTATTCCACTTTTTTCTTATTCCTCTGTACTTTTATGATTTCTTATTCATATTTATTTATTTTCCTAACTTTTATTCAGTTCTTCTTCTACATTTATATATTATTATTACTATTATTTTTTTTCTCTTTTTAACTCTTTTTTTTCTTTGATCCTAATTTTTTTTCAAGGGAACATAGATAACAACAAGGAAATAGAATAAGAGGAATGAAGTGTC
>JAQZBX010094078.1:0-12075 GCA_029593785.1 Cabassous unicinctus | reverse complement strand
AAGACAAGGATGCTCACTGTCACCATTGTTATCCAATATTGTGCTAGAGGTTCTAGCTAGAGCAATTAGGCTAGATAAAGAAATAAAAGGCATCCAAATAGGAAAGAAAGAAGTAAAAACTTTCACTATTCGCTGATTATATGATCCTGTATCTAGAATCTCCTGAAAAGTCCACAACAAAGCTACTTGAACTAAGAGACAAGTTTAGCAAGGTAGTGGAATACAAGATTAATATGCAAAATCAATAGCACTTCTATACACTACTGATGTGCAATCTGAGAAGGAAATGAGAAAAAAATCCTTTTATAATTGCCACTAAAACAATCAAATATTTAGGAATAAATTTAACCAAGGACATAAAGGGCCTATATTCAGAAAACTACAAAACATTGCTAAAAGAAACTGAAGAAGATTTAAATAAATGGAAGGGCATTCCGTGTTCATGGATTGGAAGACTAAATATTGTTAACATGTCTGTTCTACCCAAACTGATTTACAGATTCAACACAATCCCAATAAATATCCCAACAGCCTTTTATGCAGAAGAGGAAAAACCAATTATCAAATTTATTTGGAAGGGCAGGGGGCCCCAAATAGCCCAAAAGATCTTAAAAAAGAAGAATGAAGTTGGAGGACTCTCACTTCTAGACTTTAAAACCTATTATTTAGTACCTATTAAAATAGCATGGTACTGGCATAAAGACAGACACATTGACCAATGGAACCGAATCAAGAACTCAAAAATACACCCTCACATCTAAAGTCAAGTGATTTTTGATAAGACAGTGAAACCCTCAAAGCGGGGCTAGAACAGTCTATTCATCAAATTGTGCTGGGAGAACTGGATATCCATGTCCAAAAGAAAGAAAGAAGACCCCTATCTCACACCGTATACAAAAAATAAACACAAAATACCTAAATATAAAAGCAACAAGCATAAAACTTCTAGAAGAAAATGTAGGAAAACATCCTCAAGATCTTGTGGTAGGCGGTCACTTCTTAAACCTTACACCCAAAGCATGAGCAACAAAAGAAAAAATAGATAAATGGGACCTCCTCAAAATTAAACACTTTTGCACCTCAAAGGACTTTGTCAAAAGGGTGAAAAGGTAGCCAACTCAATGGGAGAAAATATTGGCAATCACATATCCGATAATGACTTAATATCCATGGTATACAAAGAGATCATACAACTCAACAATAAAAAGAAAAATTACCTGATTAAAAATGGGCAAAAGACTTGAAAAGATGATTGTCCAAAGAAGAAATAAAAATGAAAAACACATGAAAAAATGTTCAACGTCACTAGCGATTAGGGAAATGCAAATCAAAACTATAATGCATAACATTTATGTAATCTAAGCATCTTTTAAATATAAAAAAATTAAAAAAACATAATGCGATATCATTTCATACCTATTAGACCGGCCACTATTAAAAAGTCGAAAAACTGAAATGTTGGAGAGGATGTGGAGAGATAGGAACACTTCTTCACTGTTGATGGGAAGGTGGAATGGTACAGCCACTGTGGAGGACTGTTTGGCAGTTCCTAAAGAAGTTGTATATAGATGTAACCCAGCAATAACATTACTACGTATATATCCAGAAGAAATGAGAGCAGAGACATGAACAGACATCTGCACACCCATGTTTGTAACAGCATTGCCAAAAATTGAAAACAACCCAGGTGTCCATCAGCTAATGAATGGATAAACAAATTGTGGTGTATACACATGATGGAATATTATGCAGTGGTAAGAAGAAATGAAGTCATGAAGCATATGACATCACGGATGAACCTGGAGGACACTATGTTGAGTGAAGCAAGCCAGACACAAAAGAACAAATACTGTATGATTGCACTATTATGAACTAAATATATTGTGCAAACTCATGGAGTTAATAATTAGAACATAATAGGTCACTAGAAAATAGAAGGAGGGTAGAGACTGGAAAGCTGAGTTTTAATCTGTGCAGAACTGGTAAAAATGTTGTTTGTAAATCTTTGGAAATGAATAGAAATGGTTAAAGCATGTCATGGTGCTTGTAGCTAGCATTGTTATTTTACGGGTCTAAAGTCATGTATATTACTAGAAGGAAGGCTAAAAACTGTAACATGGTACAGTGTATGATAATAAAACCTCATGTAAAACACAAATATGGGTGGTATTGCGTATATAAGACTGTTTTTACAAAACATAAATACAAATATACTAGAGAGTAGAAAAAAGAATAGCAGCTATGTACAGCAGGGGAAACAGAGAGATTAAGAGGTGATGAGTTTTGTTTGTTTGTTTTTTGTTTATTATTATTATTATTGGTATAATGAAAGTGCTCTAAGAATGATTAAATGATGAATGCACAAATATGTGATTACACCAAATACCACTGATTGTATACTTTGGATGGATTTATGCTTTATTAATATGTGCCAATAAAATTGATTTGTTAAAAAAAATAATTTCACAGCTCTGAGGCTGGTGAAAGAAAGAACACTTGACATTTGAAAAGTATGGCATTTCTGCTTTACAAATGGCCAAACTTATTAAAACAGATTTTTTAAAAATAAAATTAATATATATTTTTAATTTTTTAAAAAAGTGGTAGAGGAAACCAGAGTTAGGAGATAGCAGACAGGAAGACAACATGTTGGGAATACTTCACAAAAGCAACAGAAGAAGGAGGACTAGAGCCTCGAAGTTGGGGGTGGGGATCATAGAAAAATGGGCAATAGAACAAATTGAAATAAGAAAGCATATAAAGTTGTCATAAAATATATATATAAAAGAAAAGGAGCAGAATAACATGCATGTTTGCAAAACAGATGTGTTATTGGAGGTGTTATCTCGGTTCTTGGCTTCAACACGAGAAAGAATTCAAGGATGAGCCACAAATTAATTAAGCACGTAATGAGCCACCAATTAATAAAGCAAAGGAAGATAAGTACACACCCTAGACATTTGTATAGGTGTGGTCAAGGAAGAGACATGCACTTTCTGCCCTGGGGTTCCCTGTTTTATGGGGTACAGGGTTCCAGGTTCTGTGCTGACAAGCAAGGGCTTAGGAGTGTGGGGGTTTAGGGGTGTGGGAGTTGCTGTCCGGTGGTGATTGGCTGCCAGCTGCCATGCACGACCTCTGCAGGGCATGTTGACCAGCAGTGATTAGCCTCTGGTCACTGTCCCCGAGGCATGACGTAACCTGAAAGCTAGGGGGCTGGCTGGTGGTGGTGCCCCTCTTTCCATTCCCTCTTTGCTGGCTGCCTTCTGATAACGCAGGCTTTGGGTGTGTGCTGTGAGCTGCAGGGTGTGTGCCCCTTCCTAACTTGCCTGTGTGACCCAGCAAGTTGATGCTAGTCAGCAGGCCATTGCCTCAGTTTCTCTTACCAGGTGGCTTATTAGGTTTTCTGTCCCTTCCTCCTTAGGTCCCTATTCTATCCTGCCTCAGATGCAACATATTTTCAAGGGTTTAGAGAAAACAGAAGAGGGCCATCAGCATGGAGCCACAGAGGGCTCCTTTGCAGGCTAACTGTAAGGAAGTCACAGGTGTTTTTTCTAGTTCTTTCCAGGGAGAACCAGACAGTCCCAGCCAGGTTGCCACTTCAGCCAGGGGTTTAGCTTCAAGGGACTGCCTGGAATATAACTATTACCTAAGAGAATCCATAGTGGGAACCAAGGTCTTGAATAGATAATGATCCAAGAATCAGAGTAAAGAGTATGGAAATGAAGCAGGGTCAGAGTTTAAAGAAGAGCAATACAATAGCAAGAAGGAATAAATCTGGGAAGATTTTTACATGGCTCTGGGGACTGTGTGGTCCATATGTGCACAGTCCATTGGGTTATTGGGCTGGTTTAAAGTTACCGAGTCAGTGACAGCATCTACAGGTTGATTGTGCCTAAAAAGGGGGGAAGGCATTCTGAATCGTGGAAACACCAACAGTACAGCAAAGGCTTGAGGTTTGGAATGTATAAACTGGCCTGACGAGGTGGGTCTGAAGTGGAGATCCCAGCTTCCTTAATCCACTCTCTACCCACATCTCCCATTCACTCTGGATCTCGCACGTTAGCTATTACACAGCCTCATTTTGACCTTCAACCCTCTGACCCTACTACTTTTCCCCCTAATCTCATGGTTCTCAGATCTTTCTTTCCTTTTTACCCCATTTAGTTCCATGGTTCATTCTGTTCACTCATTGAAAACATCATTGATATAACCCCTCCCCCTCCTCCATTGTACTCAAGTGGCAACTCTGGTTAAGCCTATATATAGATCAACAATTGTCCAATCTCTATTTGGCCATGAGCCTGACCGTGTTACCATATGGAAGTCGAGAGTCCTGAAAGGGGAAATGGAGACGCTAACATAGGTAGTGGCTGCCCTCTGGAGGCCAGAGCTGATGACAGAAGGTGCTGTAACAGGACTGGTTTCACTTATAGCAATGAAAATTACAAGGTCCTGAAATAATAGAAGACAAGAGATGGTATTTAACTATCCAAACAAGGTGGGAACCATTATAATTAGCTGAGCCAAAAGGTCAAACAGCAGCCAAGGAGAATTGACCTGCAGAAAGCTTTGAAGATGGTTATTTCTCGAGGGCCAAGGTAGATCTATATGCTCAAAAGAAATCAAGGATAGGTGATCAGGAGGCTGAAAGAAATTGTCCCAATAAAATGTCACAATCTTTTGCCCAGTTTCTGGATCTGAGCCAGTTCTCAGACCCAGAACAAATTTTCAGAAGGCGGGGGTGGGGGTAGGGGGGCTGAGTTCCCAGAAGAAAGTTCCCTGCAATACCACAATATGTATATATGATAATTATATCCCTACTCCTGTCCCAAATAAAACTATGACCATTCAACTGGGTAAGCATACACTGGGAAGAGGAGAATATACAAACATTTCAAAAACTACTGGATACACGGCCCTAGATGACATTAATATCTGGGAACACAAAGTGACATCATACCTCACCCAATTAGCATAAGCAGCCAGTTAATAAATGGAGTCCTGGGCAAGATTCAGTTCACAGAGAATCTACTTGTTCCAAATATATACCAGTGCTCATTTCCCTGGATCCCAAATTTATAATTAGAATGTACCTACCTGATAGTTGGCAGAACCCCCACACTGATTCTTTGGCCTGTGGAGAAGGAGCTACTGTAGTGGAGAAAGCCAAATGAAAGCCACAGAAACCATCCTACCGGGGGGAACAGCAGAGATTAGTGCCGCCCTTAAAGACCTCAGTGATGAAGAGGTGGTGGTTCCCATCAAATCCCCATTTAATGTATCAGTCTGGTCACTAGAAAAATCAGCTGGACTCTAGAGGATGGCAGTGGACTGATACAAACTCAACCCTGAAGCCGCACCAAATGCAGCAGTTGTGCCAAATGTGGTTTTCTTGCTCAAGCCAATTAGCATGACCTTTAGCTACATAGTAGGTGGCCACTGATCTGGCAAGTGCATTCCTTTCCATACCTACGAAGAAAGAAGAAACATTTTGCATTCATTTGGGGTGGACAAGAGTCCACTTTCTTTGTGTGTTGAATCCATTTAGTTAGAAGGCCCCTTATAGCTCCAAGATTCTATGATTCTACATATCAGCATAGGACTTTGGGGGAAGATTTTATAGAAGAGTGGATTTGCTATTCAAACTACAGCAAAGACTTCTACTTTTCTCTCAGGTTGGGCAACTCCTACTGATGGTACTCTTGTATTTTGAATTGGCAAAAATAAGTTGGTGGTAAACTAGAGATATAAGTAAAAAAAAAACACAAAGACATTTAAAGTTAGCCATGGGCTAAGAGTCAAAACATCTTTTTTGTTTGTATTAAGGTTGTTTAGTTTTTTCGTTTGTCTCAATGAATCATTCCTTTTGGTCATTTTCCCAACCTGTCTGTTGGCTGCATTAGATGCAGGAGGCAAAAAGCATTTTGCGTATTTCCTTTGGGAAAATATTTTAGAGCTTTCAGAAGCAAACAGCAGAGACATAGGGCATAAATGATGTGGGAAATGCCCATCAATCAAGCGTCAACTGCCAATTTCTCAAAGAATTTTGAGACAATATAGTGGGAATTTTCTCGTCACCAAAATCTATACCACTAAGCATCTTGAAAGAGACTTTATGAGCAGTTTCCCTGTAAATTTATTATTTCCATGCAAGAACATCAATCTCTTTAAATGCTAGGCAGAGAGAGCCTAGGTTTTGAATTGGGTGGGCCCGCTTGTCCAGAGTCATGGCAAAAACATAGAATCCAATGCGAAATGTGCTATTTTGTGGAAACCCATTTTGTAATTCTATGTTTTATGCCAGCATGCAAAATTTGAATTTCCACATTTCAAATATTTATTTTGGGGAAAAATGTTTCCATTTCTCTCTTTCCACTTCTAAAATAAATACACAAGTAGAAAGACACATCATCTTTAAGGAAAGTAAAAAGCAAACAATAAGCAGGAAAAAAATTTGAAACACATGCTAGAGGACCTTCCAGATGATCCAATCTTTCCCAAAACATCCCCCACTCAGCTCCATACAAACAGTTGTCAATAAGGACAACCTCTAATGCATCCATTGGTTCACTCTTGAAGCAGGGTGAAAGTTCCCTGGTCCAACCCAATATGTTCTTATATGTTCTTTGGGGAAAACAGAATCACTAAAAGTTCTCCAGACCCAAGGCATTAGAATGACTGATGGATATAGCCCTCCATGAGGAGAACTATGAGACTTACATTGACCAAACACATATAACACAGAAGGAAAATTACCCCTTGTGCAGAATTTCAGCTATTGTGAGAAGGGTCAAGTGGGATTCCATTGCATACTGGAAAGCAAAGCCAGGAATCCAGTGAGGGGATTTATGTCCCCTGAGTTACTTTGGCCTCACTCTGTGCTATCCCTCATTTTTCACCCATTCCTGAGAGTCAGGCTCTCTTTATATCATTGCCTAAAGCTATGTCTTCCTTTTAGACATAGATTCCTCCTTTATCATACTATTGTCTAAATGTACCTGTGTCTTGTCCTGCCATCTAGATTATAAATAATTCCTTGAGGACACAGACTATTCCTTTTACTTCTCTTTGTCCTCTCACAGCTCCTAGATTGATACATAGATGTGCAGATGAATCTTAATTTTATTTTTAGATGAATTTTTAAAAGTCCTGTTATGAATTATTTCAGACATCAAAGATTATAAAGGAAATTACTGTGAACCACTGCAAAGACTCACACATTGAATACCTGTGTGCCCCTCGCAGCTCACAGCCTCCTCCCGCCTTCTCAGAGGTGACCACTCTACCAAACTTGGTGTTTATTGGCCCTGTGCATCTCATTACAGGTGAGTATTTGACATTATTGTTTGTGTCTGTTAGTAAACTTTACAAAATATTATCACATTGTATTATTCTATGTTTTTCTACAAATTGCAGTTGTAATAAAGAATATAGTTGTGAGGTAAGAAAAGTATGATTTAAAAATCAGGCTCATATCAATTATATAATCTCAAATGTAGGGATGCTCAGAACATGTGCTGGATTTGAGACACTTTCAGTGCACACAGATTTCCTGCCTCCAAATCAAAAGCCCTTTCCATGGCACCGGTCCCTGAATATTCTACTTAACTGCGGTTTCCGTGGCACAGTAGGAAGAGCTTGAAATTCTGGTCTTGGCTAACACCAGGGTTTCAATCCCAGTCTCACTCCCAGGAGTCGTGTAACCTCATGCACAGCTGTGTGACTTAGCTCAGCTCCCTAGGTTTTGTGTTCTTCATTTGCTAAACAGGGAAAATAAAACCTATCTTTAAAGGGTTTTTGTTAGCATTGATGATAATGCATTCAGGCTCATTTAGCACTGTACCATGCACCTAGCAAACACTTAGCAAATGGTAACCTGAAAATCTGTCATGAAAATAAAAATATTTCCATCTTCCCTGAGGTCATCCCAACCCCACACTCTCAGCTCACTTGAGAGCTCAAGGGGATAAGAGTCTCTATTTTTAGCATCTACAACACATCCTTTATGACACTATCTTCATAGTGTTACTATCCTCCCAAAAGCAGGTAGCAGAGACAATTTCTCATCTCTAGCTGATATGAAACTCTGGATCCCGTCTCTGGCCACAGAGAGAGACTTTGTGTGCCCCCTTTTCCTTTGCTCCTTACTTTTCACTTCCTTTCCTTCACCTCAGCCCTTCCTGCCTTCATCATTCCACTCTGGGGTCCACAGAACCAGTTAGAGCCCCAGCAGGACTCAAGAAACTCCAAAAAAGTTGTTAGTGACTGACTGAGGAGAGAAGGCAGTGGCATTCCTCACAGAGCCAAGCTTGAAATATTCCTTTCCCACCTTGGCTGTCCCTGCTGGGATTTTTCCAGGACACAATTCACAGCCCAGAGACGGGAGATGCTGCAGAAGCTCTGCAGGCCCCACAGACTGCTCTCACCATGGCCCCTCGCTGCCTCAGGGAGCTCAGTTAGCTCAGAGCAGACAGAGCCGGGGTGTTTCTGAGGGTTTGTTGCCTGGAGTCTTTACCTACCGAGCATTGTTCCACTCTGTGTCCCTTCCCACTCTCCAAATAACAGGGTGACACCTTGCAGCCCAGTGACTCTCCTCTCTAGATACTAGGCCTGTTATCAAAATAAATCTCCCTTCAACCAGTACAGTGAAAAAATGGACAAGGCTTTGAATGTGGCATGAGAAAACTGGGGATGGGTCCCAACTCTGCCACTGCTCACTGTGTGACCTTGAGGAGTTTACTCAGCCTCTCTGAGCTTTAGTTCCCTCATCTGTAGCTCTCAGATAAGCCCTTACCCGCAGGTGCTTTAGGAGGTGTAAATGATTTATTTGGAAGTGCCTAGGATGTAAAAGATGCTCAGGAACACACAGCGGTTTCCTGTTACTTACAGGTGCAGGCCCACATTCCTCTTTCTACATGTCTCAGTCGCCCCCCATGCTTTCTGCTCTAGGGCTGCCTTCTCCCCAGCTCAGCTAAGGGCACTCAGGCATCTGGCTCATCTCTCCCTTCTCCTCCAGGCCTCGTCTCTTTCAGCCTCTCAGGGCCTCTTTCCGTGCCTCTGTGCTCCACTGATTCCAGCCTGCAGGCTCCTGGACCTCTCTCTCAGCCTCTCGAGGTTACTCTGTCTCTGCTGTTTTTTTCTGTGCATGTGGCTTTTACTCCTCAGTTTATGAAGGACTACAGTAAAAGGATTAAGACCCACCCGGGGTCCCATCCTCTAATCAAAGGCCCTTAACTGAAACAATCTAATCAAAAGGTCCCTTTGCTGAAACTAATCAAAAAGGACCCATCTACTACAGGTTTACAGGCACAGGAATGGGTTCGCTTTAAGAAGAGGATTTTCAGGGGCCTATAAAAGACTCAAACCACCACACCGCTATAATTTATTCTCAGATGTTGGAGAATATGAAAGATCTGATATTACATTTCTACTGAGTTCTTCACAGCTGGCCAGAGCTTCCTATATCCCCTCCCCCTATTCCCCTATAGCATATAGAGATGGCAGAGAGGAGGGCGAGAGGGGCATTCATGTCAAATAGAGGGACTTACACTTATTTTTCAACTCCCGGCCACGTTCACTTAGAATGACGCCACTTGGTGGCAGAAGTCACTTTTCTTACTTCTATAATCACACACACAAAAGCACACCCACACACACACGTGAGCATGTATACACTGGTACACACACATTCAGACCTCACAGCAAAGAAGGTCCCAGCCAGGACACTGATCAGTTCTGCTTGATTTCTGTCAGGAAGATGAATTCTAAAATTATGTGTTAGACCAAGGGTTCTTAATAAGGGGTCTGTGAACTTGAACTGAAATCCAAAAAAACATTATTCTTGTGGGGACATGTTGGTGCAGATGTGATCTATTTATTAAATAATTCACAGTATAGTGTGGACTTAGTAAAGGGTCCATGGTTTTCACCTGACTGGCAAAAGGGTCCGTGGAACAAAAAAGGTTAAGAATCCCTGTATTAGAGCTTTTCAGCATGACTCGTTTTCTCCCCCACCCTCTAAATAATTATTTGAGAGGAAATTACATTATACATTAAATAAAATAATTTCTTACTCAGGAAGATCTCAGACTTCAGGCAGTTTTAAACTGATAATATATAATAAAGTAATTGTGTAATTAGGAATACGTTTGTCAAATAGGTAATTATTATGCTTAGAACATGTAAAAATGGCTTTTTAAAGAGGGAAATAAAAAGATAGCATTAAGAATTTTACTGAATCAAATGAAAGTTTCAAGTTTTATTGGAGAGAAATAAATGGTCCTAACTAGAATTGGTTTTATAGGTCTGTAAGTTCATTTTAAACAGGGTCAGATAATGAGTTTGGGGGAAAGTCGGCTCTGGCTGAATTCTCATTAATATTCGTCTGCAGCATTAAGTTGCCTTGAACCTAATCAAAGCTGGTCTGTGTTTATTGGGTGCACATCCTTCTCCTCTTTCTCTTCCTCTGACATCACCCCAGCTTCAGCGTGATATGGATGGGTTACTTTTCCCCATCAACATCTGCACCCTATTCAAAGCCACCCTTGCTTCCTGCCTGGACTGGTCCAAAGGCCTCTTGGATGATCTGCATCTACTCTTGCACCTCCAATCCATTCCCCACACAGTTATGTCAGAAGAAAAGAAAACTTCAGTGACTGCCCATAGTTCAAGGGTAAGTCCCATGTCCTTACTAGGGCCAACAACAATCTGCAAGGTCTCACCCTTGCCTCCCTCCATATGCTCTTCTTGCACAAGCCCCTCTGGGCTCCAATATCACTGGTCTTTTTAGTGTCTTGAGGAGCCCCTACTCATTAGCATCATTACATTAGATGGTTGGTACATGAAATGGAGAATTCCTCAAATATAGGAAGGTGAAAATGTGCTCCTCAGGACATTTGCACATGTTTTCCCCTCCAATTCCCACCACCACCATTAAGTAGTGAATTTCTACTCATCCTTCAGATCTCAGCTTAGTCATGACTTCCTCGGGGAAGGCTTCTCTGAAACTCTGTCCAAATTGCACCTCCCTTTATTCATCCTCACAGCACAGCAGCACCTCATAGCACCATAGCACCGTACTTTGCAGAATTGATATAACTTGTCATTTTACATTTATTTCCCTTTTTAAAAAATTAATGTTTTCCCCTTTTCTAGATGAGAAATTCACGATTGCCAAAAATTGGAAACAACCCAGGTGTCCATCAATCGATGAATGGATAAACAAATTGTGGCGTACATTCATGATGAGATATTACGCAGTGGTAAGAAGAAATGAAGTCGTGAAGCATATGACAACATGGATGAACCTGAGGACATTATGTTGAGTGAAGCAAGCCAGACACAAAAGGACAAATATATTATGTAAACTCATGGAATTAATATTTAGAATAATGGTCACTAGAAAAGAGAATGAGGGTAGAGAAAGTAAAGCTGATGGTTAATCTGTGTAGAATTGGTTAAAAGGTTGTTTGTAAATCTTTGGAAATGAATGGAAATGTGGAGACCACATCATGCTGTTTGTGACTAGCAGAGCTATGATATGGGTTTGACAGTGGTTCACAGGAAAAGCCTGAGGACAGTTATATTACTAGAGGGAAAGCTAAAAAAATGTAACATAGTACTGTATAGCATAGTGAAAAGTCATGTAAAACACAAATATGGGTGATATTGCATATATGATGGTTTTTACAAAATATAAATACAAATAAACTAGAGAGAAGGAAACAGAAAAGCAGCTGTGTATGGCAGAGGAAGCACAGAGAGATGGAGAGGTGATGAGTTTTGTCTGGTTGGTTGGTTGGTTGGCTTTTGTCGTTTAGTACTGTTGTTCTTGCTGCTGGAATAATGAAGATGCTCTAAGAATGACTGGAGTGATGAGTGCACAACTATGTGATTGTACTGAATACCACTGATTGTACACTTTGGATGAGTTTATGCTCTATTAATATGCATCAATAATATTGATTAGTTAAAAAATATATATTTATACAAGGGCATCAAAAGAAGAATTCAAGGTACATTAAGAGATATAGAGATTTGGATTATGGTCTTGGGTGGGATGAATTAAAGTACAAA
>JAQZBX010094077.1:0-12079 GCA_029593785.1 Cabassous unicinctus | reverse complement strand
ACTCAAAGACCTTGTCCTCAGGAAGTACAGCCTCACAGAGGTAATAAAACCATATACAAAGAACTCAACACAAAATAGAATGTAGTAAATGACACAGACAAGGCAAAAGAAGTACTTGGATTTTTGAGAAGGCAAAGAGCAATCAACTGAAACTGGAAGCACTATGAAATACTTGACAAAGAAGGAGGCATTTGAACTGAAACTTGATGGGAAGTTGGGATTCAAACCATCAGAAACAAGGGGGGAAATGTTCCAGGTGAAGAGAACAGTATGAGCTAAGAAACAAGCAGAAACTCTTTGGAGAAGAGGAGGTCCAGTTGGTCTAGGGCCGTGGTTTTCAAAGTGTGGCCTTCAGACCAGCTGCTTCAGCAACTTCTGGGACATGTTAACATGTAAGCCTTAGGCCCCACCCTGGACCTACTGAGTCAGTACTTTCGGGAGGGAGGGGGGTGGAGTCCAGCAATCTAGGTTTTAAAAAACCCTGCATAGAGGGACTAGTGAGAGGCAAGCTAGAAAGACAGAGTGGGTCAGGTTATGTGGCCTATGTATTTCTATTGACTGATTGATGGGACACTCTACCTCATTCAAAAAATGAAATGGAAAATAACAATATAGGGACATTGCTATTTTATTCAGTAGGCAGTGAAACAGGCATGGAAACCTGGGCTCACATAATTAATGAAGTGATAGAAGCAGAACTCTACTGACTCCCAAAACAGGTAAGGGTGGAGGGCCAGGGACAGGAGAATTTGATGTGGATGTTACATGTCGATTCTATCATCTTTATTCCCTGCCTCTCTTAAATTCATGTCCATTTAATGTTCAAAGACTCTTTCAGTAAGTGGGGGAGTATGTAAGTAGAATTGTCTCTAATCCTTCATTAGAGTGAAAAAATGAACACAGTATAATCTGCCAAGAAAATAATGATGCTCTTTAAAACTGTCAGTGATTTCAATGATTGCATCATAATTCTCAGTTTTGGAAAGGGATAATGGTATTGCTAATACCCCAGATTATATTTCTCTTCAAAAAGATATTCATTTATTAAATAACATTAAATACTTCTTTTTCCCTTTCAGAGCCAAAGACTCTGTCAAACACTTTCATGTTGAATATACTGGATATTCATTTAAATTTGGCTTTAATGAATTCTCGTCTTTGAAGGACTTTGTCAAGCATTTTGCAAACCAGCCTTTGATTGGAAGTGAAACAGGTAAACTTTAAATGGATAATTGACCTATGAGATATTGTTTCAGGATGGAGGTGGGACAAGGCAGATTTCTTATTAAAGAATTTCATAGTTGCCACTTCTGTTGGATATTGTACATATGATGTGTAATTTGAAATGTTTAGAAACAATTATTTCCTGTTGCTGTGCCATATGCTACATTAATAAATTATAAGTTTGTGTACTTACTTATTTAAGTATGTCATCATTCTCTTTAGGAGAAAACAAAGTGTTTTGTACAAAGTAGATATTTTCTCAGAATGTGTTATTTAATGGATGGATTATGGAGTAGGAGAATAACTTTTTATTTACTTACATGGACAATTTCTTTAAAATGGCCTATCCATTTTATAATAACAGTGTGCATGTATGTACACATTTTTATAAATAGTATATAAAATATCAATATATACATATAGATACACACACAGAGAAAGAACAAAGGCAAAATCAACTTTTTGGTTTCTCTTAATTTTAGTTATGGTAGTTTGCATGTGGGTGACAGCTTAGAACCATAGAAGACAATTTTGAGCATTTTGAAAAATAAAATTCACACTTAAGCTTCCACAGAGATCACTGAATATTGAAAATATTGACTAGCAAGTGTTCTGTTTCTTTTGTCTTGATTACTTACAAATTTTTAAACTAGAGTTAAGTATGGCAGGACAACTTTAAAATTTCCTTTTTGAGTGACTAGAGAAAGTTCAAGTCAAAAGCAAAAACACTATCCTGTACTGAAATTATCCAACTTGTTTGTCTGTATTATTTAAAGAGAGTAAGTAAAAATCTCTCTATTTGTGATATAGAATCACAATTTGTTTGTGTCAAAAGCTGATAAATATCGGTTAATTAAAGACTGGGAAATTCCAAGAACCTGTGGCAAAAGAGGAACTTAACACAGACTTAACACAGACAGTTACCATGAATTTTGACATACTCGCTTTCTTGGTAAACTTGGTCAGTGGGTTTTATGTAACTTCAGTGTGGTAGGAAGAGATGGCACCATTGGCTTCTGTTTTTACTGCCATTTATATGGCCTGGATAGAACTTGCTGTGAATCACAGTGTTGAGTATAGATGAAATGCACAATGGAAACCATGAAATGGTTGTGTAACTTTATACTGACCACACAAGGCCTGTACTAGGATATTCCAAGCTACAAAATTAAAGTTGTGGTCTTTTTGTCTAGTGGAAATTCTCCCAATCAGCCCTGAAAATTACTTCACCATTTAATCAGCCATAGTTTCCGTAAACAAATGACAGGTGTGGGTATACTTTTTTCCACTGCTACCTTGGCCTTGGCAAGCATTTCAGTTTCTCAAATTCCTTCTTTTCAGACTTATTTCTTATTTGTCTCCAATCATTAATTGAGTTTTGCTCAAGTCTCAGTCACCGGCAATAGGAGAAGAGATTTTTGACATAGGAACTTTATCTTCTCCAACTTTATTTTTCTCCTTCTCCATATCCCCAGGTCCAGGCATAGTGCGTGGCACTTTGGGTGAATGAATAAGTGAATGAATAGATGACTAAAAGTAGCAATTCTTTGTAGCCTTCAAAGCCATTGTAGATGTTTTCTCTCCACCTTTTCTTTTTTCTCCAAGCAAAGTCAACACCCTTTCTTTAAACTTTCCTCTAGATTCTGTGTTGAATCTCTTGGATCATTTTCTAGGCCCCTTCCTGGACTTCTTCCAAGTTTAGGAAAGGATACATATTCTGTCTACCAGTAAGACTGAAGGCAGTTTGAGATCAAGCGAATGCAGTGTCTTCTGCTTGAATCTTTCTGGCACTGACCCAATGGACCAGGCAAGGGGATCACTAAAACTGATCCAAAATAAAGGCTTATCACTGCTGGGTTTAGGACAATGTTAAACTTCTCTGTAGACACATTAAACTGACTAAAGAAGGCTCATGCATTAGAGTCTGTAAGGGTTTATAATCTGGACTCCTGTAGTTCTTTTCTCCTTGATATATCATTATTAAAAATAATAGTTATTATTATTTATAATATTTTATTTATTTGCAGTAACACCAAGGAAACTAAGACTTTTATCCTCTCTATTGCCTCTCCTCTGTTCTATTCTTTATCCAATGCGGAATTTGCTGCTATTTGAACACCTGCTACAGGAGCCTGGTGCTAATGGATATGTACTTGACTTCTGGCTTCAAGCCCTGGAGTTAGATTCCACTAACTCAGTGAAATGTCCCTCTTATCTGTACCAGCCAGAGGAAGGCAGTGCTACTGAGAGTGAGAATAAGGGGCAAAACTCACGACAGAGGAATGTTCCAATTTTGTCCCTCTGGGAGTAAAAGACCTCGGGAAACGAGATAATGTGCTGAAGTCATGATAACTTTTTAAACCCAGAAGTCACAGAGCCAGCACTGTGACCAGTGAAGAATGGTTAACAGAAACTAGGATGCCACCTTTTAAAATTAGGCCTTTTCTTCTTGTTCATTTAATAATTAGCCCCAGATATTGGCTCTCAGTGCTGAGGAGAACTCCAGGCTGAGGGTTTCTTGTTCACCATGAGGGAATTGAAAATTCTTCTGGTAGTTTCGTCTGATTAAAGAACACCAAGGGAAAGCATTTTCTTGCACAATGGAGGAGGCCCTACAAGGGCTCTCTCTCTCTGGATTCCCAGAGTGGAAAGGACTGGCATTCCTTTCAGGCCAGATCCCACCTAGGCCCAGCTCACCCCATAGTACCTAGAAGGTGAGTTCTTTAAAGTGAAAGACTTTTACACTCATCTACTGGCGTGTAGGGTATTGTCACTATGGACAACGGGGAAGATGTTCAAGTAACCAACAACTTTATACTTTTGCTCTATAGTTACACATAATGCCTTTAGTAGTGTGAAAACCAGAATACTGAGTTTGGGTTTGTGAGAAAGCATTTTCACTCAGGATAGGTAAAATTGTTGCCCTAAAGGGATAAATACTATTTTCAGATCTCTCGTTTCTTATTCTGTCCTAGTCTCTACTCTTTAAATTCTCAAGATTTCTGTTTCCTAATCTGAAAAATGAGGGTTTACTAAACAAGATTCTATTATTAAAATCCCCCCTTTCCCTTGTCACAATCTGCATTTAATCTCTTTAATCTCTGTAAATTTGTGTTGAATCTAATTTCTCATTATTAATATCCACATACTTTTTAAAGATACTTCTAGTTCTCTAAAACAAACCTTTCCCAGAGATATGCAATGCTCCCTCTTGCTTTATTTTTCTCAATGACACTTTTACCATTGAACATAATGAATGATTTACTTTTTAAAAAAATCTTCCTCCCTCCACTAGTATGTAAACTCTTTGAGAATAGGGATTCTTGTTAGTTTTGTTCTCTGATATGTCCCCACACCTAAAAGAATAAATGCTCATCATTATTCACAGGATTTCACTATGGGTCTCCGATTGCCAGTAACTGCCTTGCAGCTTGCATGGGAACCCTGCCGTAAACAAGCTTCTGACAATTTCAACTTCCAAAGTTTAGACAAAGCATAATTTGAAGTGATGGACTTTTTTTGTATTATATGTATGCTCAGTGATGATTAAACTCAGAATCTGCTTTTTCGGAAATAGGAAATTTTCTCTTTTATTCATTTGTAATAGTAACAAAATCATATCGGTACCTGATTTCTAAACTTAAATAAAAAAGACTTGGCGATTTGAGAAATGTTTTTCTTAGCATGGATATGTTTGGTCCATTATTAATTTTACCACATCCTCTTGTAATTAGTTAAGATTCCTGTCTTGAAAATGTAGACAGCATTTTCTTTATATTTAAGTCTCCAAATATTATTCAAACAAAAATTACCTTTCTCATTATCTTTTGCCTATATTGCCTTATTTTTATATATGAAATTGTTATGTACAATTTATTATAAGAATTACTGTGTAGTAACTTCAATCATCTAACCAGCATGAGAAAATATGATACAAGCCAAGTTGTATATGTTTTTGTACTTGCCCTTTATAATAATTGGTTTTCAGTTTTGAAGATCCTATCTGGTTCTTTCTTGAATGCCAAATTTCCACTTCTGTTTTTGGTTTGATGTGGGGATTCCCAACCTTTTGATAACAGCTACAGCTAGTTTTAGTGACACCAGCCATTTTTTCCAGATGGTATTTTTAAATAATTAAGCAAAACTAATTTTTATTTGAGAACTATATGACACTTCTGAAAATAACTGGTGATAACTTGGAATTTTGCCAAACCACAACCAGGAATCACTTGTTTAGCTTTTGTCTGCCAAAAATAAATAAACGTCCTAGTTTGTAGATAAGGTATGTTTAAAAAAGGAAAAGGCAGATAAGGAAGGGAATGAAACCAACATTTGTCAAGTGATTACTATGTTCCAGGCATTCTATTAGGTATTTCATATACATCAAATTATTTAATCTTTTCAAACACTCAAAATAATGTGTACTGTGATTACATTTTCGGATGAGGAAACCAGCACTTGGAGAATTTAAGTTACTTGCTGTATTAGTCAGCCAAAGGGGTGCTAATGTAAAAATACCAAAAATGGGTTGGTCTTTACAAAGGGTATTTATTTGGGGTAGAAGTCCACAGATACCAGGCCATAAAGCGTTAAGTTTATTCTCACCAAAGTTCATTGCCACATGTTGGAGCAGGACAGCTGCCAATGTTTGCCAGGGTTCAGGCTTCTTGGGTTCCTCTCTTCCTGGGGCTGCGTTTCTCTCCGGGCTTCACTCCTTTGGTTCCTTCACAAGGTCAGCTGTAGACTATCAGGTGAATGGCTCGCTTCTCTTCTCCTGGGGCCTTCTTTCCAACATCAAAACTGCTTCTCAAAAACGGCCTCTCAAAAGACTGCTTCAACTCTGTTCTTTGCCTTGCCTTTTATATTTGATTCCCCACCCACCAAGGGGTGGGGCTCAACACCCTAATCATAACCTAATCATGCCCAGATTAACAGATCAGTTTACAAGCATGATCCAATTATATTTTTGGAATTCATAATTACATCAAATTGGCCAACGGTTACACTTGCCTAAGGTTGCACAGCTAGTAAGTGTCAGAGCAGAGATCTGGAATCCATGCTAACCTGGTTCTAAAGCATAATGCTCTCCATTCACCATGCTGTCTTCTGAAACTGGTCCGACAGTGATACTACTGTACAATATTGCCACAGCACAGCATGACCTTAAATAGACTTCGATATGAAGAATGCTTGCAACAAAAATACAGTAAAATTGTTATAAGATATGGTAGGACTATAATATATATTTTAGTCCCTCTAACAGTATTTTTGGTGTATGTGATGAAAAACAATTGCCCTAAAGAATGCAAATCAATTTGAACTTCTGTCTTCATATTTATTGCCATTCTTATTTTGCTTACATGAACTGTCATTGAGAAAAATACTAGAGGAAATCTGAAAACATAAAAAGCTTGAATAGTAAGCATTCTCAAAGTACTAGGCCAATCTCATTCATGCCTCTCCTGAAAGGGTATAACAGAACCTATGTCAATACAAGAAGGTAAATTAAAATTTAAAGTTTAAATGAAGAAAATGAAGGAAGAGGAAAAGGAAAACAAAGATAAAATGAAACCAGGAGTAAAGTATTTCAAATGCATATTGCACTTTTACACAAAGCAGGACACACATTTGGTTCCCAAGCTTTCTAGCAGTCAGTATTATTTTTCCCTCTCAATTGGGCCTATGTGTTTAACTAGATCTACAGTGTGTTAGAACTGGAAGGGATCATTGGATCATTTCATTTCTCCTTTACGAATGAACGAACAGGCCTGGAGAGATATTTTTAGGCCAAAATGCATATCTCCTCACCTCAAGCTGCCTTCTAAAGAAGACATTTCTTCATATTTTGATTTAGGCATGTGATTTCTTGTTCACACTAGATAGAATACAACATTTTGCATGTCACAGAGAGTTTCCTGATAGGTGGCTTTGCCAAGGCTGAGAATAATATATGGTATAACAAGTAAACACACAAGCTCCTGGTTCCCTCAGGCAAGTTATGTGACTTCTCTCAACTTCAGTTTCATTATCTTATAAAACTGAAATGATGGCAATAGGTCATACCTTAATAACTTGCTGTGAAGATTGAATAAGATTAGGCATTTAAGAAATTTTCAATGATTCTTGGCATAACTTAAGTACTCAATCATTATTATTATTTAATGAAATGCTTTTATGGCAGTTCATTCACATCATAGCCCATGTGAGAGCTGTGAATTCTTCAGGATATCAAGAAGAGTTAGTTCAGAGATAACAGAATTTATATTTATCAAATGGTTGTCATATCTTTTTGAAATGTTACGCCAGTTCCACAGTGGATTCATCTGAATGGTGGAAACAAGTGACTACTGAAGAAAGAGAGACCTGGATTGACATGGCTATTTAAACAGAATCTTCTGCCCTGGCAAATGATCTGCTTCTCCTATCTCCGTCTATTTTTTCCTGTGAGACTGGAAGTTGAATATTAAAGTCCCTTCAAATGAAAGCAACATTTTATCATTGGTGAGCAGAACTGGTAGCAAGGAAGGAAGGAGAAAGGTGTAGAATATTCCTATAAACCTCCAGAAAGCCACCTCCATTTGGCAGGTGGAGGCAGAGAAACCCATCATGCATAAGCAACTTGCAAGATATACTCCTTACCCTCGAACCCCTTAGAGTCTAGCTGAGGAAACTGATGGTTAAACACCAGCTTAAGTACATAGAAGAAATATTCTAAACAAAAGTTTCCCTTGAAGGAGCTGTGTGCCCTGCACTATATCTCAGATACCAAACCAATGCCCGAGGCTTGAGACTATTCTGAATCTTTTCCTGAATTTCTGCTGGAGTATAAGATAAAGAGTCCTTCAATGCAATCTAATTGTGTTATTTGTATGGTAGGTATACTATAAGTTACTTTCCTGCCTAACTCAATTGAAGTACCTGTTTCAGCCCAGCTCTGATGAGTTCTAAAATGTATCTCCACAGAGAATTTCTGAAACCAGGTTTCATGGCAAAGGCAGGAAACAACAGTCTCCCTCATGTAGTTCAGAAACTGAAGTGAAACTTTCAGCCAGTTTCCAAGGTCTGTGGTTGCTGAACTTCCTCTACCACCCTCTGCTTCCTATTGTCTTTCATCTGAATCTTCTATCGAAGCCTGGAATTAATTTAGTCTGAATATCACTAACCCAGAGTTCCTCTTCTATGAAGCAGAGGCACTCTCTTTGACCTTTGGTTGGAATTACGAGTCTGACTTGGTGGCTACATTAGAAAAGTTTCTTTTGATTGCAAATAACAGACACCAACTCTGGCTACCTGAATTTTAAAATGGCAGGGGAAGAGGACTGGAATTTTGAGGAAAGATATTAATATACCCTCCCAGAATTCAAGGGCAAGTTAAACAACCAAGAGTCAATAAATAAGGAAACATCTCAGCCATCAGGGTGGCTCTGTGGCTTTCAGCAACAACAGTTGGTGGACCTTCTCTCTAGAGAAGCAACTAAACAGATTCTGGGCAGGTTTGATGCCCAGGTAGGTGTTTGTTGGCGAGGGGCCAGGGTCTCCTGGTATTTCATGACTGTGAAAATCTACTTCTGTGTAATGGGATGGGATCGCGCTAAAGAAGAGGAGATCATTATAAGCCTAGGAGCCATTCCCAGACATCTCTGTACTGGCCCTTCCTTGAACAAGAAGGATCTGCTAAGGAGACCTGCCTTTTAGGACTGCAGACTTTCATTAGTGGAAGTCACCATATTTATAACTAGTATGTGATTTTCTTCACCCCACAATTCAGTCTAGCCTAATTCATGCCCTTATTAGCTAAAGTCCATCTACAATTAATTCTATTTTCCCAGTTAACTCAATACCATTTCCCTGAGATTATCATTTGTTGGGTTAAACTGAAGAAGTTTTTGAAATAGAATTTAGGGTCTACCCAATGGATATTTGGAGAACTATGCTTGAAGTTGTGGAGAAATTTGGGTTATCTTTTATAGTCCTTACCCCAGGCCAGGGTATGTTATATTCCCTGATACAAACCTGACCTAACTATTCATTCATTCATTCATTCATCAAGCCTTCATTATGTCAGAAACTCTATCATGTGATAGAGATACAAACAAATTTGACACCGTATCTACTCTGAAGGGGTTCACAGGGTTTGGAAACACACATGTGGGAAAGGCAACGCCTTTATAATACAAAATAGTTACAGTACTGCAGGATCAGGCAGAAAAACAGGCCCAGAGATTCTTACACTGCAGCCCCAAACTGACCCCTATGGTTTTGCGTATCTCCCAGGGACCAATACCGTGGCAGGCAGAATAATGCCCCTGCCCCCAAGATGTCCATGTTTGTCCTGAACCTGTGGATATGTTATGCTACATGACAAGGAGAAATTAAGGTTGCAGATGGAATTAAGGTTGCTAATCACTTGACCCTGAGATGAGTTTATCCTGGCTTACCTATGTAAACTCATTGTAATCACAAGGATCCTTATAAGTGAAACAGGGAGACAAAAGAGTCAGAACCAGAGGGATGGATGGCAACATGAGAAGGACTTGACCCACTGTTGCTGGCTTTGAAGATGGAGGAAGAAAGTCATAAGCCAGAGAATTGGGGCAGCCCATAGAAGCTGAAAAGCAAGAAAACAGATTTTCTCCTGGAGCCTCTGGAAGGAATGCAGCTCTACCGATTTTAGATCAGTGAGACCCATTTCAGACTTCTGACCTCCAGCAACTGGAAGATATAAGATTGTATTATTTTAAGTCATTACTTTTATCTAAATCTGTTACAGCAGCAATAGGAAGCTAATATAGATACCCTAGGGTGTGCCTGATTAAATGCACAGGCAGAGGATTGACCAGGTGCATCTCCCTAGAGCATTTAAAGCATTGTTTTCATATTAAGCATATGGAACACAGTGAACATTTAGCATGAAGTTTGAAAATAAAGCACAAGTGGCAATTTTTTCTAATTTGAGAGCTGCTCTGAGCCTTAGCCTACCAGTGCCCCTCTCCTCTGTCGGGTTGAAGCACTTAAGAGGCACCATTTACCCTAGAGCTGTAGTCAGTGATTACTAGACTAGTGTCATTTTTACATTTTTATTCTCTGCAGAATGTTGCATCTAGGCCTTTTTAAAAGATGTGATCATTGGAATTTCATTTGAGGATTTAAAAATATTCTATATCAACACATAATAATATCTAACATTTTTATGATCCATTTACAAACAATTTGATGCTTAAAACAGCCTTGTGAAGAAACCATCATTTTCTGATTTGTCAGAGAAGAAATGGAAGCTTAGAGTGGTTGTCAAAGGCCAACAAGTACTGAGTGCAAGCATCCACCTGGAAGTCCAGGGCAATGGGCAGACATCCCACTGGAGGTGCTTCTCTGAGGCAGGTCATCAGGAGCCGGTGCCCAATTCACCAAGAATCTGCCATGGTAGGACTGTTCACACAGCTCCTAAGTCTGCACAACGGCTGCTCTTGATTTAGGTGTCGCTGCTTTCATTATGACTGTAAAACTGTAACTGGCCTCTTGTCCTTATATGACTGGATCTGTTCTCATGAAAGGATCATAGTGATGAAAGAGAGCACAGGCGAGGTGGTAACTGCAAGAGCAGGACCAGGGCTTGTGATAACTGTGAGAGCCATTTTTCACTGTGATCGCAATGCTACTGACATGAACTGGATGTGGAAAGAAAAGGGGGCACAGCCCCTCATTCTTCTTTGGAGTCTCAATCAGAGAACTTCATTTGGCTTTTCTCAAATGCGCCTTCTTTTCGTTTTACAGCTATGCCTTATCTGGGTCCAGGTATCTGAAGCCACAGTTGTGTTTTTGTGGTCAGTACACTGTATATACTCAGGCACCATTGAAGGGTTTTGTTTTTAGTTTAATTATTATTAAGGTTTAACTGAAGAATAGATGTTTTTCTTTTGTCACTCTCTCTCTTACTCAAATTCAAGGTCGGGAAACCATACCTTCTATAATAATCCTTCAAATCACCTTCCCTGATGACCCATATAAAATATCACCCTCCCCCAACACCATTCCTTTCACTCTGTATCTCCTTTATCCAGCTTTACTAGTTTTTTTTTTTTTCATAACACTTCTCTCCACCAAATATATCATGTTTATATGGCTTTTCAAATATGGTTCCCCTAACTAGAATGTAAGCTCCCTCACAGCACGTGCTAGATCTTTTTGTTTTCTGTTGTATCCCAGTACCTTGACAAGTACCTGGCACTTGAATGAATTACTGAATCCTTTATATCTCCCCCAGTGTCGAGTACATCCTAGGGCTTGCCATATAAAAGACCTGAGTGAAATAAAAAGCAAGATGCCATAGCAGGGGAGGAAAAAAACCACTTAGCTTACTGTTTTTATAGTCCAAGTTTCTAGTTTCTGATTGACTGACTGGGGGAAGGGAATGATGAGAAGGAGAAAATGTCAGCAGTGTTGCAGAACTGCTGAAGCCTTCTGAACTACCTTCCTAAGCCCCTGAAGCCACACTTGCCCTCACGGACTGGGCCCTTCTTCGGCCTGATCCCTCCTCCTCAGATGGAATGGGAGCAACAGCCTTTTCACTTCATGCTCATCTACAAAAACAAAAGGCTTCACTTAGTTGATTTCATTAATTGAGTGTAGGAGAGAGTGGGGAGAGCGCTTTGATTCCATTTTTTTGACGTCCACTGATTTGTTACAAGTTTGTTCTGAACCTGTTAAAAAACTAAGGGCAAACTTACCTGGCAGGGGAGACACCATAATCACGAAGGTGGTTTTCCCAGGGCGAGGCAGATCCATTGCACTGGGGATCTGCTGACCCCTACGATTTCCCCACATGGGGGAAACTCGACTGCATAATTTGTGTCGGGGG
>JAQZBX010094076.1:0-12073 GCA_029593785.1 Cabassous unicinctus | reverse complement strand
CTTTGTTTTGCTTAATTGAAACTCCAATCAATTAACCAATATATATTGAGTGCAAAGCAGGGCGTGAGGTGTGGTTAGCTCTGTTGTCTTCTTTATTTCTCCATTTTAACATTTCTTCCTATTTTTAGAGCAGTGAAAATGATTCAAGTAGCTGCTAGAAGGAAGCTACCAGGTAAAAGTATGCCAAAAATAAATATTATGATGGGAGCTACACAAACATTCTAATACAAACTGTATGTCATTGGTGGAATTTAATGAGCAAGGCTAGATTTTAAAAATTTCCCTTTAGTGTATAATACTGCACAGTTTGGAAAGTTTTCAGAAAATTAGGCCACTTCTCAGTTACTCCTGACAAAACTTATCCTTTAAATTTAATAGCATTTTCTGCACCAGTGTTCTTCCTTTGTTCATCTCTTGAACTCGCTTTATTTACTCTGCAAGTTGAGGTGCCCATACATATCCACATGCTAAACCTCTCTGCCTGTTGCAGGGAAAGTTGAAAATAGTGTAAATTTTCTCTTGGTCTAAGAGTTGTATATTTCCAACCTAAGTTTTACTAAATTGTTAAACTTGGTGAAACAGAGCTTTCAACTTCCTCTTGAGTTTGATTGTTAAAATATAATTTGTTTGGATTAAATTCTCTGAATATCTTACATACACATACATATTCAAATGTGATTAAATGGCATACTTGAAAGGCAAAACTTGAACTAAAAGTTTATGGTTTGGAATATTTTGGGTTTGTTATTTCAGATTTCCCACCTTCATGTTCTCTTTGGTCTGATGAGAAGTTGACTACATATAAATGAGCTTTAGTTATACATTTTTTTGTTATTGTTCAAAAGAAAATGAAACTAAAAGTGGAAATTATTTCTCCTCTTTGGCTTCTTCTCAGCCCCTCCCAACCTGTGTCCCCTACCCCCTTCAATCATGTTATATTTTAGGATTGTATCAATTAAATAATTTGCCGTGAGTCTGGTCGGTTGGTGTTTTTATTGAAGAATGGTACTGTTTCTTGCTAAACAATATTTTTTAATCTCTTCCATGTCTTGTCTCAAACCCAAGAACACAGTAGCTCTGTTTTGTAGTAGGGAGGTCCTAGAATGACAGGCACAGGAATTTTTAAAAGAAGATAACATAAGTACAGGAGGAACACAAGTACATTAAACAGATCCTGAGGCTAAATCTGTTAAGGCGTGTCTAAACCATGTCTACACTCAGTGTACTTTGTAGATAAAGCCCATAATTGGTACACATGAGTAGTTAGAGGAGTTCTAATTGCATGAAACCCGTCCAAGAGAAGGATCCATTCTGTTCTTGGCAGTTGAGATTATAAGTGTAGGGTAGAGCTGTATGTCATTTAGAAATGGTTTGCAAGGGTTCAGACATGCTTTTTTTCTAGTGGGTGGAGAGGGGATGGAGGGAGGAGAAAGGAACTGGATTTGCCCTGGTCCCAGGAAAGGAGAAAAAGGCGTTATGATTCTCGTCTGAGATTTGGGGACCAAGGAACCATCAATGATCAAGCAAAGGAAGATGGATAGTGGTGTTTTTGTGTCAAGCAACTTACAAGCCTTCGTTGGTCAGTATGTGGCCCGTGTAGGTACTTGTGTTGGTTATTTAGTCTTCGGTTTTACTGTTGACATGTATTGAGGAAATCTTTTCAAAGGAAACTTAACAAAGAATTTCTGAATTTCACCACCTAAGATTGGCTTAGGGTTGTATGATGAAGTTCCTGGCACCATACCTAGTAGGTGCTTAGAAAGATTTATTGAAGGAATCAGTGAATGTGCTTTTTAAGTGGAATAAGTCCATGCAAGTCAAGCATCCATTTTTGAAGCCTTTGTGTAATAGTGGACTAAGTAGTCAGCATTAGTAAAGCACCTCAATGAAAAACCCATAAATCAGCTGTCTTGAAAGTCACATATAAAGATAATTTTGAGATTATTTCATGGGATGCTGGTAGAGAGATTGGCTTATTTTTAGACTATTTTTGCATGATTGACTGAAATTGCGGAGTAAAACAAAATTCTATTTTACTAAAAAAAACTTTGGGTAGTTTAATCACAGTCATCTACTTTATGCTCTGCTCTGGGCTGAGTGGTTGCTATGTGGGATCTCTCCCGGGAATCACAGTAGAAACAAGATTGCCATGTTCCAAACAAGGGGGAATAGAGAGGAGGTTGGAATATGACCATGTGAGAGGAGAGTCAAGGCTGGAATGCCCAAGGAGGACACAGATTTTGAGGTGTGGCTTCAAAGAGTTAGGATTTTGACAGCTAAAAGGGAGAAAGGAAGGGATTGCTGGAGAATCTAGCTACCTTGGAAATGGAGTTGAGTGGGGGAACAGCGAGGGTGCCCCACCTGTGGAGCTTGCCTGTTGGTGGAATTGAGAGGCCAGGCAGAGGAGTTAGTTAAATAAGTATTAGGAAACCTTTGAATATTTTTGAAGAGGAAACTGGAAGAGTGAAACAGGTTTAAGGAAGCTTGCGAGTTGCTGTGTTCTGTGCTTCTCATGGCATTATTATAATTTGCAATTTATATTGCCATATACTAGATATTGCCTCCAATAGGTGTTGCCCCTACCCTTTTAGTCTAAAAGACATTAAACCAGTAATAATGTGATTTCCAAGTGTTTTGTAGGTTTTTGTCTCAATTTTTATACCTCTCTAAGTTAGAGTGCAAGTAAGTATTGTAATACCCATTCTACAGGAAGGGAGAAGAAACTCGAGTTTTTCACCAAAGTCACACACCAAGTTAGAATTAATCCGAGAATAGTAAGCCAACTTTTCTGTCCCATTTATTACTGAACTTCCTAATGTTAATGAATTGTAAATACTTGGGGAAACAAAAACATCTAGACCTACTTGAAACCATAAAGAGCTTCATAGAGGACCAGATATTCATTTTTGAGTTGAAATTGGTTTGGATCTTAAGGATGACAAATACCAAAAATTCATTTTTCTCCTCAATTTCCAATTAATATATATTAACAGCTTTATTAAGATATAATTCACATACCATACAGTTCATCAATTTAAAGTGTAGAATTCAGTGGTGTTTAGTATATTCATGGAGTTGTGTAACAATCGCCACAATCTGATTTTAGAACTTCTTTATCACCCCAAAAAGAAACTCCGTTCCCATTAGCAGCCACTGCCCATCCCCCTCCACCCTTCCCTCTCCCTGCCAGCTCTCTGCAACCACTAATCTGCTTTCTTGTCACTATGATCCAATTGGTTATTTTTTTAAACTAGTATTTTATAGAATGTTACCATGGATTTTGGTGTCAGGAGACAAACCCCAGCTTACTAGTTCTACATACTTGAGAAAATGTCTGAACTTTGGAAGTTAAGACATATTGTTAACCATATTGTTAAACATGGATAATAGTATCTACTTGACAGTTTGTTGTGAAGATTAAAGGATATTTATGTAAAAGTGTTTTAAGTGCCATGCCAGTTGTTTCACAGGAGGTTCACAAGAGGTTTGTAACTGAATGACTTTATTAAAGGGTCTTAAATAGTTGGTGGGACATAATAGAATGCACAACAAATGTTTGGATATGAGAGGGACAGATTTTATGTTCTTAAGGTCACAGTTTTATTATTTATATGACTGTAGAGTTTGACTTTAAGATGGAAGGAGTATTTCTAGCTCTTGGTACTACTTCTATTATTTTTGGATCATAAACCCTTTGAGAATCTGATGAAAGCTATGCACATGCACCTGATTTTATAAAAAATATCTTAAGACCTTCCATACACTCCCTGTGTACCAGGTTGAGAGCCCTTAATCTAAAACTAGAGCTTAAATAGCTCTTTAAAACTGTGGTGAGCAGTTCCTCATTGTCAGAGATACGCAGCCATCAATCAGCCTGAGGTGTGTTTACCCTCTGGTTTTTAATACTTTCAGTTGTCCGCGCAAAAATGTGCCCAGTGTGTGCTTGCCCCCAAACAAGGTGCATTTTCTTCCAGGTGTGAAAATGTGTATGCATCTCACATAGAGAAGAAATGAAGAGTAGTGCCTTTGAAAGGCGGAGATGGTGAGAGGAAGAACATGCAATCAGAGTACCTTTCATTTTGTAAGCAGCACCCCTTGGGCCTGCTTTTAGAACCTTGCATAAACAAGCATTGGATTCCCGAAGGACCCAGGGTGAAGTGGGAATACACTGCAGCCTTATTGTACAGGATAAGGGATGGCCTTGATTGAGTTTATTCTCCAGATAGCAGTTCCATATAGGCCACTTGATAGCATAGTTGTTTATTTCATAGTGGATAAATGGCTCAATAGTGCAGCGTCCCTCAATTAATTTAACAAAGTTGTACTTACCATTTCTAAAAAGCAAATTTCTTCCTTAACAAATCTGTTTTCCCTGTCACTTGCCCTAATTTGTGATTTATTATTGTGGGAGACATATTTGGGTACCAGTGGTAAAAGGATTCAACTAAGAACAAAGCTCAGAGCGTTGGAAAAGGGGAAAAAGATGAGGTGAAAGACAAATACTAGAAAACTCAGTGTGGTTGGGTGGCACCCTCAAATAAGAGGAAAGATCACTTACCACACAATCTTTTAGTGACTGAAAAATAAATGGAAAGATGTGGCGTCTTTCACTGAGGCTGCCTCTCTTGGCAGGATTTCTGAAGGCAGAGGTGAGCCCAGGAAGTTAGAGTGGCAGGGAGCCAGCATGGAGGAGACTCCCTGTGGGTCTTGGTAGCTGTTGGAGTTTCTGAGGAAACCACTCACTGTTAGAGCGAGAGTGAGAGGCTCTTCATTAGTGGAATAACATTGAGTTGTTTCCTCATTTTCGTCTCTTCTGTGCAAGATAAAGACAGCAAGATTTTGTATGAACCAGGGATTCCACTGAAACATATATGATTGGTAATCCGTACCTAAGATTCTTCATTCTAGTGAAACCTACAATAGAATTAGGGTTGTTTTCCAGCAGCGCTTTTGTGCTTAAATCTCTCCATTTCTCTCTCTGTATCTGCAGGGTAACCTAAATTCCAGATTTCCCAGTGGGCGCTTGGATGGTTCCATGGAGGCTAAGATTGATTTCGTGATAGGCTAGTGACTGCGGAAGAGGGGCACATGTTCACAGTCAAATTCCATTCTTTTTTTTTTTTTTTCTTCACATTTTCTTCCTGCTAATATTGCCTAACTTCATGGCTTCAGAATATCGTTTCCACACAAATCACCTCTAAATTGTTTTTTCTGGCTTTGTGCTCTTTTCTCTCTACCTAACATACCTCTATTCCTGAGTGACATTTTCCCTAGGACACCCTGTTGGTACCTCTGACACCAAGAGAAAATTATGTGTGGCCTGTCTTCACCCTCCACTATTTCTAAAAATGGTGTCAATGAGATGTCTCTTTTGCTAGGTCTAGTTGAAGAAGCCTCCTCCAAAATCTCATCAATCTCTTGTCCACATCCCATCACCTTGCTCTAGGACAGCCTTCTTGACAGCCTTCCATCTAGTTTTCCTAGCTCTCTTCCTAACCCACTGCTCTAATAATCTCTTGCCTGCCTCAAAAATTTTTGAAAGCTCCCAATTTCCATTCAGATAAAAGTGTTTGAGCTTCCTAGGGTAGGCTAACACTCTATGTCTTGAATTTTCTGGCTTTTACCTAACTTTCACCTTTATTTCTATTACATCTCCTCATGCCCTATGCTGTCTAATCAAGCTGAGCTCCTACCCCCCATTTCCTATACTGTACTTTTCCACTTTAATGTCTTGTACTCAGACTTCTAAGCCAGTAGTTTTAAAACTTTAAGTATTCATTAGACTCCCCTTGATGGCACAGATCACTGGGCCCCTCCCACAGAGTTTCTGATTCCGTAGGTCTGCAGTGGGGTCTGAGAGTTAATATTCCTAACACATTTCCAGGTGGTGCTGCTGCTGCTGACCCAGAGACCCCACCTTATAGCAGTTTTCAAGGCTAGTGTGGGAGTAATACTGTCCATATTTAATACATCTTGATTAAAGATAAATCTAATTTGGAAGGCCTTCAGTTATTTAGATCTGTGCATTGGAGTTTATGTTCAACAGTGCTAAAATTGTGTTTTGAACTTTAAAAAGCACTTTGAGCACATGCTCTGTGCCAGCTAGCAGGTCCTTCATAAAAGCACTGTTAAATTGAGGGTTATCCTTCTGTTTCCTCTCTACATATTGGATGAGGACACTTGCCATATTTAGCTGTGAGCCACCAATGGCTACGCTCTGTCATTACAGCCCAACAAGTCCTACAGCCAGTCAACTGCCAATTACCAAACTACAGGCCAGTATTCCGAAGGTGGGGTAGCCAAGTTTATGCCATCTCGTTGTTTCTTTTGTTCCCAGGCTGCAGGCGTAGTCTTGCAGCTTGGTGGCTTGGTAATTAAACCCTTTGAAAGACTACAGTGTCCTCGCTTGTACTGGTGAGCAGGTTTTACATTTTAGTCTTACTGTTAAATGCAGAAATTGCTTCCTGGTCTCATTCAAAATGGAAGCACATGGTCCTTCTGGGTAGGCAGGGAGAAGTGGGAAGAGACTTTGGCCTCAGGTTTCCTGCTCAGGCCTGTAGCCTTCTAGAAGCGCTTTAGTATTTTTAACTTTAAGGGGATGTCCGAGGGTAAATGTATTTGGGATTTCTTGGAGGGTAGTCAGTACCTAAGCGAAGATTTCACTTATTACTGGTAAAGACTGTGGCCCTTTCCGGGTAGAGCTGAATATGTTGGTTGCATGTGGCCTAGCCCTGACTTAGTGGGGCTTCCTTTGTGAAGGATTCTAAAGGTACAGCTTGTGGAGTACCCTCTGATTGGTGAATGTACCTAAGATGTTTCCTTTATACACCTCTGGACTTCTGCCATCTAACCTGAAATAAAACTTTCCAAGGAAATGCCTCCATTCCAGATTTCTTTTTGCAGTTCATCGTACAAGTTTTATTACCTCCCCTGGTAAGTGACTCAGTCAGCCCAGCCAGTGCTTTGGGAAAGCATCTTGCCAGTTGTTTTGGTTGATGATTCTGTCATCATTTAGAAAACTTAATTTTCTACTGTTGCATTTTGGTACAACTCTTTAATTCTTCACTCTGCTTCATAAACTTCGAGAATTTATCAAAGGGGCTCTCCCTTCCTGCCTTGGTGTATTTATTTATTCTTTAAAAATTGTACATTGATTCACACCTATCAGAATGGCCACTATTAAAAAGACAGAGAACTACAAGTGTTGGAGAGGATGTGGAGAGATAGGAACACTTCTTCCACTGTTGGTGGGAATGCAGAATGGTACAGCCACTATGGAGGACTGTTTGGCAGTTCCTAAAGAAGTTGAGTATAGACTTGCCATGTGACCCTGCAATACCACTACTGGGTATATACCCAGAAGAACTGAGAGCAGTGACATGAACAGATATCTGCTCACCGATGTTCATAGCAACATTATTCACCATTGCCAAAAGTTGGAAACAACCCAGGTGTCCATCAACAGACGAAGGGATAAACAAACTGTGGTGTATTCACACAAAGGAATATTATGCAGCTGTAAGAAGAAATGAAGTCGTAAAGCATATGACAACATGGATGAACCTGGAGGACATTATGTTGAGTGAAGCAAGCCAGACACAAAAGGACAAATACTGTATGAATGCGTTACTATGAACCAAATATATTGTGTAACATATTGTTTGATTCAAAAAAATATATGTATCCATTACATTTAATTGAAAAATGTATATATTTATTCATCTGTGTTTACTTTTTAGTTTTTAATTGTTTATATTTTCAATTATTAAATGTACAAAATAAAGTTTAAAAAATTGTACATTGAGTCAAGGAAAGTAACTTTTAGGAAAATTGCAATGTGTTAATAAGCGTGTGCATTAAGGGCATGAAATATAGCAAGTATTTTAGTTACAGGTTATTATCCTCAAAAGAGTAAATACATAAATACAGCATATTCCTCATCTGGAAGTTTTGTTTTAGAAATGGGATGTCTGTTTAGTACTAAATAGTCTCGTTAAGTGAGTCCTTATTTGTTTTTTGTGAATGATCACTTTTAAAACATTAAAATATTTCAGAATTTTTTTCTAGAGGTGAAAGCTTTATTAAACATGTTCTAGTTGCATGTCTCATTTTATAGACTATTATACTCATGTCCTGATGAATTGCACTGACCTCTGAAACTATACTGAATCAGATTTATTCTTTGATTATGAAGATATCTCAGGGTCTTATATAGTATCGTTGTGGTTTAAACAATCATTACAAACAGTCTTCGTTGTTCAGCAGTTGAAATGCTGAAGAAATGAATTTAGGTTGAGTCTTTGTTAAGTAGGATTTTGGATAAATAGAGTTGAACTCATTAGTCCTAATACTACATACCTATATGGTCTTATTGTTCTGCTAGGGTAAGGTCAAGTTGGAAAGCCTATGAGATGGGAAACGGGAGATTGAAAATAAGGGACACAGCAGCCATTGCTTCTATATCTGTAGTGTTGAGAGTGTGTTGTCTTTGTGACCCTGCATCACACACGGATTGGGAAAGACTGCTTTTCCGCCCTGAGCCCTAGAGATTTCCGATGGGAGAGGCTGCATAGATACTTGCAGTAAAGAAGTTGGTTGCATTTTGAATATATCGGCTTTCCCCCAGGCGGTGGGAGGGGAAGCGCCCAGGGATAGACTGTGAGTGACCAATGACTTGGCACTTTGGAGTTGGAGTTCTGCAACCAGTTCAAATAGCAGAGTTGATGGTACCCCCAGGGGATTCATACTGTAGAGGAAAATACAGTGGACAGGACCTGGCTTGAGTCTTCCGTCTCTCTCGCCCCTCCTGCCACCTGTAGCTGTGTGGTCTTGGATGGGACCATTGACTTGCAGTCCTCTTCCCCATCTGTAACATGTAGACGCTGGTGACCACCGCCAGGTTTTCCTCATGTGGGTGCAGTGAGCATTAACAGGGAGGGTGTAGGAAATGCTTCATGGGCGAAACACAATCCACAATGTCTGGTGGCTTGTCATGATTATCACACTTGTTGGTTGATTTTATGTGGGCTTCTTAGATGTGTAATTATCATTTTTTCGTATGCGAGCACTAGAGTCGACTTTGAATTTAAACGCTCAAACTCTCCCACAGCCTTTAAATATTTCTCGATTATTTAAGAGTATTTAATTTGTCCAATTGCTGTGGAGTTATAAACCATTAATGGTATTGTAGTTCTGGAAGCAAAGGCTACAGCTACTTTATTAGAGGGACAAGGAATATTGGGTAAGGTTTTCAAGCGTTCTACTCACAGCATTCCTGGGAAAATAATGAAATGTGAACCATAACATTTTTCAAGTCATTCTGATTTTGCAATTTGAGACACATGGGCACTTTTTCCATACTTGAATCCCATTGTAAGCATTTATTTTTTTTTGGAGGGATGTGTGTGTGTTAGAGTCCATCTCTATTTTCTAAAGTTTACACAAGTGATGATTTATTAGTAAACTCTAATGTCTCTAACAATTTCTATCCAATGTCATCATAGCCTGACTTTAAGAATTCTGCAAACAAAAAGATAGGGAAGAATTCACATTTCTCAGTTGCTGCTTGAGGAGAAAACAGTGTCTTACTAAAGTCTTGCATATTCAGCCATCTTTAATCTGCCCTAAATATTTTTTCTAGCCATATTTTATAGTAAAATCACCTACCTATATTCTGAAAAGTGGAGTAGAATTAACAGTTATTGAACATCTATACTGTGTGTCAGGCACTGTTAGACACTTTATATATGGCCGCTCATTACAACCACTGTAGAAGGTTTTATTATCTTCACTTTTTAAAAGAAGAAACTCCTATAAAGTTGCTGTCATTTGATCCCAGGTCTGCGGAATACTATAAAGATCCTATTTTCCCCCCACTGCTTCCTCACAGAGGCATAATTCCTGGGTCTTTACCTGGTATATGCCAGTGACACTTATTTGTATGCTTTAGTGTCAATAAACTTGACACAGAATTGCTTCAGTTTTCTTTGCTTTGTGTTGCAAAGTTGTACAAAATATGAGCCAGGTAGACCCCGTGTATGCATCAAAGCCTGTGCGTTTTTCCTCTCTCTACTCTTCAGAAGTTCCCAGTTACCTTTGGCACATCTTGTGGTGAAGGAATACATCTTGTAGGGGTGGGAAATGGAATATTATTGGTAGTGAATAAAATAGCTGGCCAACCCAAAAAGTTGGTTAAAAAAAAATAGGGGGAGGCGAGCTTGAAAGATTTTTTTTTCATAATGTTACCTTTAAAGCAAAAACAAAACCTGTTGGAGATGCTAAACAATTGTCCAGTTGCTAAAATGGTTGGAATATTGTCTGTATTAGCTAGACAGGCAAAGTAGCTGGAGGAGGGTATGTGTGGGTCAGAGAGGTTCAGTGACTTGCCTAAGGGAAAACAGTGCCATTCTTTCTGCGAGTTTGTAGACTGTGACCTTATCAGATACTGTAAATTAAGTGTGTGTCTGTTGAAGCCAGGAGCTGGTTAATGTAGAGCTGGTCTAGGATCATAGCTCAGGCCGCCATTTTGAAAATGTGGGTGTTTGGTCATAAGGGAAATTACAGGAAGAGTGAATTCATTCAATAAGTATTATTGAACATTTCTCTCCTTCATGACAGGGGAATAGATGAATGCTCCATCTGCTTGGGAAAGGCAGATATGCATTAAGTCACATTATAATGCAAGTAATTATATAATAGAGGTGTGAACAAAATGTGTCAGAGCGTCAGCTATGCCCGGGGCAGGGGGAGGAGTGGGTTAGAAATCTGCAGGTTGATAGGATGTTTCCATTAGGGCTTAAAAGGCATGTAGAAGTTTTCTGGGTAGAAAAAGAAAAAAAGCCTTTTCAGGCATAGAGAACAGAAGAAAATAGACTCACATATAAATCATCACTTGATTTTTCAACAAAGGTGCCAAAAGCAATCCTGTGGGGAAAATAAGTTCTTTTTAATAACTGGGTATCCATGTGGGAAAAAAAAAATGAACCATGACCTCTACTTTGTACCACGCACAAATTAATTTGACGTGAATCACAGGTTTAAGTGTGAAAGATAAAATTATCCAGCTTCTAGAACAACAAGAGCATATTCATGACCTTGGGTTAGGCAACGTTCTCTTAAACAGGACACAAAAATAAACATTGATAAATTGGACTTCATCAAAATGAAAAACATCTGCTCATCAAGACACCAACTGAAAAGGCAAACCGCAGACTGGGAGGTAATATTTGCAGTACATACATCTGACAAAGGACTTATATTCCACAAAGAACTTATATCCAGTATATATATATAGTACCTACAAATCAATAAGAAAAAGACACATGACCTAATTTTTTAAACGTGGATGAAAGTTGCATATAAAGGCAGGGATTAATGAAACAATCATTGTGTGATCAGGGAAGGGTAAGATGTTTCATGTGACTGATACTTGGGTAAGAATGGTAGCAGTTTATTTCATGCTCACCCTCTTCTTTTCTTCCTTCTTATAGTCTCAGCCTGGATAGCCTTTCCCTGTGAAACCTTCTCCTGACCCCCACCCCAGAACTGGGTTAGGTTCCTTTGCTGGTTGGTGCTAGAGCCCAGTGGACACCCTTAGCAGAGCCTCTATTCCCCGGGATTATACCTGACTCTTAACCTGTCTCTCCAACCTAGCTGTAAGCACCTACAAGAGGAAGAGCCATGTAGACTAGTATCCAGCACATAGTAGGTACTTAAATATTTGTTAAATGACTTAAAATGATGCTATAAGAACATTATGTTAAGAAGCCAGTCGCAAGGGACTACATATTACATGATTCCATTTATATGAAATGTCCAGAATAGGCAAATCCATAGAGATTTGTGATTAGTGATTTTCCTGGAACTATGGAGAGGAGCGCCATAGTAGGTTTGGAGGTGACAGCTAAATGATATGGGTGGGACTTCTTTTTGTGGTAATGAAAATGTCAAATTGATTGTGGTCAAGGAAGCATAACTATGTGAGTATACTCAAAGCCACTGAATTGTATAATTTAAATAGGTGAATCCTAAGATACGTGAATTATCTTTCAATAAAGCTGATAAAAAATGAAGC
>JAQZBX010094075.1:0-12072 GCA_029593785.1 Cabassous unicinctus | reverse complement strand
AAAAAGACAAACGACCCAATTAAAAAATGGGCGAAAGACTTGAACAGACATTTCTCCGAAGAAGAAATACAAATGGCAAAAAAAAACACAAGAAAAAATGCTCAACATCACTAATTTTTAAGGAAATGCAAATCAAAACTACAAGGAGATATCATTTCACACCTATCAGAATGACCACTATTAAAAAGACAGAGAACTACAAGTGTTGGAGAGGATGTGGAGAGATGGGAACACTTATTCACTGTTGGTGGGAATGCAGAATGGTACAACCACTATGGAGGACTGTTTGGCAGTTCCTAAAGAAGTTGAATATAGACTTGCCACGTGACCATGCAATACCACTACTGGGTATATACCCAGAAGAACTGAGAGCAGGGACACGAACAGACATCTGCACACCGATGTTCATAGCAACATTATTCACCATTGCCAAAAGTTGGAAACAACCCAGGTGTCCATCAACCAAAGAATGGATAAACAAACTGTGATGTATTCACACGATGGAATATCATGCAGCTGTAAGAAGAAATGAAGTCATAGCATGGATGAACCTAGAGGACATTATGTTGAGCAAAGCAAGCCAGACACAAAAGGACAAATACTGTATGATTGCGTTACTATGAACCAAATATATAGTGTAACATATTGTATGATTCAAAAAAAAATTTTAAGGTATATAGTACCTTAAAAAAAAATTACACATGCGACTCACATGACCTTTCTCTTGGACAGTGCTGCTCTAGACCAGTGCTATCCAATAGAACTTTCTGCCAGAAAGGAAATGTTCCATTCTACACAGCCTGAGAAAGTAGCCACAAAGTCATATGTGACTACTGAGTATTTGAAATATGCTACTGTGATGGTGGGTTTTTATTTCATTTTAATTACTTTACAGTTGAATGTGTTGCCACATGTGGCCAGTGGCTGCTGTATTGGCAGCTCCAAAGGGTAAACTTTTTCTGCCTGTGAAGACAAATGAGCACCACAGTGTTATAGGCATCCTGATAGGGGTGTTTATGCTGGGTATGGGGTGCCCAGAGGTAGGGTTCAGTGGCTATTCCTGTCTCCATTGTAGTTGTCTGAGACTCAGAGAGGTTTAGGAACTGCCCAAGGGCACACAGCTTAGAGGCCCTGGTGGAGTCAGGATTAGAACCCACGGGAGCTTCATTCCAAAGCCCCAGGTTTGTCCTCAAGCTTTGCCCCTCCTCTTTGCCTGAGGGGACTGCCCCTACCTTCAAGGGGACACCCCCCCACCCATATTTGACACTGGCCTCCTCCACCACAACCCAGAACCCACCAACCTCCCAGTCACCCCACTGGAGGACTCCCAGGTATGGATGGCTTCCATCAGACTGTCCTCAGGCACGACCACCCACCCAGGGTCTCCCTCCGCCATCCCTCACTCACCCTCATCCATCAGCACTTCACGCCTGAGAGCTGCCTTCTCTGTGCCAGCCGCACCCTGTCTCTTTCCATCCTCCCTGACCCTCTTCATCCTGCCCCGCCCTCTGTTCCTGGAAGAGCCACTGCCCCGGGCTGTGGCCTGCTAAGTTTCTACGGCTTCTCAGAATTCCCCAGGTATTCCAAATACAGAACAGGAATCCCTACCTCGTGTAGAAGCAATGCCAGACCCCAGCTCTGCCACCGACTGTGTGACTCTGGGCAAATCACTCCTCCTTTCTGAGCCTCAGTTTCCTCATCTGTAAAATGGAAATAATGATACCATAGAGTTCTTATGAACACGAAAAGTAACAAGGGATGCAACGTGCCCATTTAACTGTGAAATGAAACGCAAACGTGGGAAATAATTATGAGCCAGATCCTCTGCTCAGCCTTTTACTTGCTGTAGTGGTTTTTAAATATGCCCACAAATTCTTGGATACCCTCCCTTTGGCAGGTAGAGCCTCATGCCCTCCCTTTGAGGGTGGGCTGGGCTTGTGACTTATTTCTGGCTAATAGGCTAAAGTGGAAGTGACAGCGCACGACTTGGGGGACTTGGTCATAAAAAGGCATCGTGGGTTCTCCCTCTTGCTCTCTCTTGGGTTGCTCGCTTTGCGGGGCGTTAGCTGTTAGTTGTAAGGACACTAGAGCACACATCAAGAGGCTCACTGGTGAGAACCAAAAGCCTCCTACAAATAGTCAGTGAGGAACAGGGGCCTCCTGCCAACAGCCGTGCCTGAGCCCCCTGGGAAGTTGGGCCCTCCAGGCACAGTCAAGCCTTCAAACGATGCCCCCCACCCACCAACGTTCTGACTTCAACTTTATAAGAGACCCTAGGCCAGAACCACCCCCCCTCCGAGCCATTCTGGGATCCCTGACCCACAGAAACTGTGAGATAATAAATGTCTGTTGTTTTAAGCCACTGAGCTTTGGGGTGACGTGTTACAGAGTAATAGTGAACTAACACGTGTGCATTATCTCACTGAATTCTCATAACACATGATCTCAGCTTTGTTATTATCCACATTTGATAGAGGAGAAAATCAAGGCCTCTCAGTAAGGAAGTGGTAGAGTCAAATCCTCAGCCTTGGTCCACAGAGTTAAAAGCCAGGGTGTGTGTAACCACCATGCCCTATCACCTTCTTGGGGTGTTCAGTGGCTGGATAGGTCTGTCTGGGCCCCCCTGTGAGCCAGCACCCCCCCTCCCCCAAGAACAGGGACTGGAAACCACACATCTTGGCCTACTGCTGGTGCCTAGCAACCAGTATTTGCTCATTAAATTCATGTTTGGCTGAAAGACAAGGCCTGCGGGTCGTGTGTGGCCCTGGGCACGTCCCTCTGCCAAACCCATCTGAACATTTGAGAAGCTCAGGGCAAGATACCAATGGAGGCCCACATACCATGTAAATGAATATTTAAACATTATAAATCAAACTAATAAACAGTTGACTAAAATGTGTGCTATTCTCCTACCCTACAAATACACGTTCGTTAGAACAAAATAAAAACTATGTGCAAAGCTATGGTTTTTGTACGACTGAAAGTCAGTAAAGTATCAAAGACCACTGTATTTAATTACTACCGCACATGTTGTATATTCTTTTGATGGGTTGGTGATGTTTGAATGAGTAATAAAAAATATAAACATGATTCATAAATCATTACATATTTATTCCACACATTTTGTTTTTCTTGCCTTGAGTTCAGCAAAATCACTAATTGTGTTGTTATAATCAAGAATTTCACGTAATTTCTGTTCTATTGCTAGTAATGCCAAATTAGACATCCTTTCTCAAGTCGTTGTATTTCTTAGTGTTTAATTAATTTCAATTTGGAATTTGTTCTGCTGAGGATGTAACAACAATTGTCAATAAAATTGTTAAAGCAATATTTAGATTCGGAAATGAGCCATGAATTTTACATAGCGAGCTCAAACATTGTAATGGGATTGCATATGATAAATTGCGATGATGGTGGAAAATATCGCGAACCATTTTAAGTTCTTCATATAAATCATATCACTTATATCTTGATTTTTTACTGTATCTCAAAGCAATATCTCGATTCAACAGTCATGTAAACAATTGGTGTCACACCTCAAGCATGCTACATCTGGATCTACATAGATACAAATTCAAGAGTAATATGAATTATTAATATCACAAAATGTTCCTCAGCTGCCCTGTGCAATTTGTGAGTACCTCTGGAACCACGGATCGGAACATGAAGAGAAGCAAGGAAATGGATGCTTGCAACTGCTGGGAATTCACTGCATTCATGCTATCTGCGAGGAAGATTTAACAAGTTAATTAATTTGTCTTTTGCCTTAGGGAAAAGCCCTTTCTTCCCCTGCGCAAAGCCTCCCTGTGCTCCCAGTGTCCAGCTGCAGCGGCAGCACAGCCCACAGGTCGTCCTGGCGTTTGGACGCAGTTATCCGTTGTGCCGAGGACAGAGATCAAAAGACAGGAGAAATGCTTCCGTTTGCCTCCCTGGGGCCTGGATGGAGTCTGTCGTGAGTGCGGATGTTGATGATATGGGTGTGCGGTGCCAAGTGACCGAAGCGCCACGAATTCATTATTAATGTGTTTGTGATCGTGGGTCTCTGCTATTCAAGTGTGGTCTGTGGCCTAGGGCTGGCCCATGAACTGCACAGGAACTGAGAGTAAGTGTTTAAAAACTTCCCTGGCGCATATTGTGCACGTAAAATGGTGCCGCTGCTGTGGAAGATGGTTTGGTGGTTCCTCAGAAGGTGAAACAGAATTACCCTAGGACCTGGCAATCCCATATGCAGGTATACACCCAAAAGAATTGGAAACAGAGACTTGAATGGGTATTTGTACACTGGTGTTCATAGCAGCATAATTCATAATGGCCAAAAGGCAGAAACAACCCAAGTGCCTGTCGATGCGGTATATCCATGCAATGGAATATTATTCAGCCCTGAAAAGGATTGAAGTTCTGATATCTTATACAACATGGATAAACCTTGAAGACATCATGTTAAAAGAGAGAAGTGAGGCACAAAAGGACAAATATTGTATGATTCCACTTATATGAAATACCTAGAATATGCAAATTCATATCGGCAGAAGAGATGACAAGTTACCAGAGGTGGGGGGATGGTAGGGGGATGGGACATTATTACTTAATGGATACAGAGTTTCTGTTTGGGATGATGGAAAAATTTGGGGTAGTAGTTGGTGGTGATGGTAGCGCAATATTGTGAATGTAATTAACACCACTGAATTGTACACTTGAAAGTGGTTAAAATGGGGAATTTTGAGTAGTATATATATATATAACCACAGTAAAAAGTTATTAAGAAAATAGCATTGCTGCTGCGTCCAAGTTCATGTTCATTTTCCTAGTAATTCATTTGTATTGTCTTTTATAAAAGTGTCAGTCCACAACAGATTGGAAATTTAAAAAACAAAATGGTGCTTCACCACAGATAATTTGAGAAGCACTGCCTAGGAGAAGGCCCTTCCTGCCCGGGGTTAGAGGCATTTCTGATTCACTTCCCCGGGCCTCAGTTTCCCCAAGTGTAAAAAGGTGTGATTGAATGGCGATGCTCCAAAGGCCTCCCAGCCATAAGCCCCCGGGATGCTCTGGGCATTGGAATCCCCCGAGTCAGGGCGCCATCTGGCTGCACAGTGCCCTCTGCCCGCTCCTGGTGGGCCCTGCTCCAAGTCCCATTTCACGCGCCGAGGTCTCCGTTGTCTCTGCTGACACCTGGTTTCCTGCCTCTGCAGTCACAGCAGGGCCTGCTCGTGGATGACACATACTGGCCATTTCCCCTACTTACCTCTTGGCCAAAGGTCCGTGACGTTTCCCCACCAAATCCATGAAACTCTTCGATTGAATGTCACTCCTGTTTTCCGTGATTCACAGTGGGGCCGAAAGGGGCGAGTTGATGCTGATGAGGACATGCTCAAGGAGGGACCCCACAATGTAGAATGTCACAACTGGAAGGAACTTGATTCTGTTTTTTCTCGTACCACACAAGTAATATACACTCACTGCAAAACAATCTGAAAAGACAATATACGTACGTTTTAAAAACTTATCCACAATCCCAGCTCCCAAAAATAATCACCTTTAATATTGCAATGAACATCTTGCCTTTTTTAACATGCATTTTCGACAACATCAGAATCAACAGGAATATGCTGCTTGTGCTGTTTATAACCTGCACTTTCCATTCTACATATACCGTGAACCTTTTTCCACATCTATCAATGAACTGTTATATCATCAGCTTGAGTGACTGCAGAGTATTCCACTGTGAACAGGTTTGGCAATTGAGGCGACCAGTGTCCTTTGATTGGACGCTTATGTCCTTTCTCCCTCCCTTTTGCTATTATAAACAATAAACATTCCTATAGCCAATGTTTTCATTATTCCCTTAGAATAAAGTCCTAGAAGTGGTGTTTCTAAGCCAAAAAGTATGCATGCTGTACTTGAAAGACCCCGACTACAGGATTTGGCAGTACTGATTCACTGCAACAAAAGTATTAAGAGTTCCCTTTTCAACTGGTTTTGGCCAACCCTGGATATTATCACTTTTTGTTTCATTGTTGTTTCAATTTGTATTTCTTCAGCTGTGAAAACAGGCACAGAGGTGAGGCGCTTCTTACCCAAGCAAATTAGGACAGAACTGAATGAAACCCAGGTGTTCTGATGCCCAGTTGAGGATGTTTTCTCATGATTCTGGGGCCCCTTGAGCTGACAGAAGGAGGTTAAGGAAAACGTCTTTCTTGTGTTCCAAGGTGTGACATTAGGTAAGTAACTCCTCTCGCTGAGGAGTGTTCTCACCTGCTAAATAGGAGGTGGGGTGACATCAATTGCCCAGGCCTTTCTCAGCTGGAAGGTTAAGTCTATCCTGCCATCTCCAAGTTCCCTCCCAGGGCTGATGGTTATAATGAAAATCTCCCATGAGCAAAGCCCTTTACCCTTTGCAAACCATTTCTGCCAAGTAGGAAGGAGAGGTATTTTTATTAGCCCCATCTCATAAATAAGCAAACTGAGGCTCAGAGAGTTTATGTGACTTAACCTGTTTGAACCAAAGCATCTTCAGGCAAATCCCCCAGACACCCATCTTCCAACATCCCTTCTAATAAGATGGCTCTCTTGACGCTCCTCCTATACAGAAATTCTGAATCCACCAAGATCTACCCACCTGGCACAGCTACTCTGTGTCAGGGGTGGAGGGATGCAGAGGCAAGCAGGGAGCTTTCTGTCTGGTGGGGGAGACACACATGAAAAACAATTCAATAGAGGGTGGCAGGTGCTTTGAAGCACTTTGACAGAGGGCAGCATGGCAGTTGTGGGAGTGTAGAGGAGGAGTCTCCAGCATGGATGAGAGGCATCATGGTGGGCTTCCTGGAGGAGGTGAAGCCTGGCTCTCATCTTGAGGGGAGTGAAGGCAATAGCCGAGTGAAGGACAAGGAGGGTATCTGGGGCAGAGGAGACAGTATGAGCAGAAACCTGGAGACAAAAGAGGGAACAGCACCTACAGGGAATGTTTAAAAGGCCACAGGGCTTGGACTCACTCCAGCAGGCAGTGGGGAGCCAGTGAAGGGTTTAGGCAGGTGGAGAGGTGTCAATTCATTTGTTCAACAAACAACTGTCCAGTGGCCACCATGTACCAGGCATGGTGACAGGCCCTGGGTCCTAGTAGAGAGCAAGACAGACAAGACCCTTGGCCTCACAGAGCTCATAGCCTAGTGCATCCAATTATCCATTTGAGAGCAGGGGTTCTCAACCTTTTGGGTCTCAGGATCCCTGTGCACTCAAACATTTTTTAGGAAGGACACCAAAGAGCTTTTGTTTATATCAATAATATCTTTATCAATATTTCCTTGCATTAGAAACTGAAAGTAAGAATTTTAAAAATACTTACTAATTCATTTTAAAATAACAATGATAAGCCTATTATATGCTACATATATAACATTTTTAAATGAGAAATAACTCTAGTTTCCAAAAACAAAAAAGTATTTGGTGGGAAGAGTGACATTGTTTTACATTTTTGCAGATCTCTTTAATGTTTGGCTTAATAGAAGACAGCTGGATTCTCATATCTGCTTCTGCACTCCATGTGATGTGCTATCACGCATCATGTAGCCTCTGGAAAACTCCACTGCTCACTAGTGAGACAAAAAGAGTGAAAAAGGCCAATGGCATTTTGTATTATCATGAAAATATTTTGACTTCGCGGATCCCCCAAAAGGGTCTTGGGGATTCCTGAGGATGAACGGGATGGGGGTCCTGGAGGTGGGGAGCCCGGGGGGTGGGGTGGGGGCTGAGGCAGGGCCGAGGCTGAGGGGCTGGGCTGGGACGTGGGGCTGGGGTGTGGTTTTGACCAGGCGCAGGGCTCCAGCGTAGGGCCAGGGTGCGTGGCAGAGGTGGGGCCTGGCGGAGGAGCAGGTTCAGGGAGGAGATGATGAATTAGGGTTGGAACACGTTGGGCCTGAAGTGTCTGTGGACCCCCACGTGCTATGCCCAGAGGCTGTGGCTACCAGGCCTGACCTGGTCATGGGACCTCTGAGGGGGTGAGTTTGTGCGGGAGGGAGGTTGTCACTGGGAACCCGGCTGCCAGGACCCAGAGGGAAGGGTCTCACGCTGGAAACCGCCCCCCCCCCACTGGGGTGCCACCAGTGAAGGTGGGTGGGAAGGGGGTGTGTGGCCTGGAGGCTGCAGGCCTGCCAGTCAGGGGCCACCTTGGGAGGGGGAGAGGGTCCATCTCCTCCCAGCCTTGCTGAGCAAACGCTGCCTAATCTAAGCCAGTTCTAAGGAGAAGCAGCCAAGGAGAGGCCCAGCCAGGGCTTGGGCTGAAGGGGAACTAGGGCTGTGGAAGGAGGGGGGGCTGGAGGCCCAGGAGCTGGGGGGAGGTTCTGGGGGTGCAGGAGGTATCTAGCCAGGGTGGGGGATGTTCAGGGGAGGAGCACATCCAGGGGCCTCAGTGAGAAAGGGACTAGAGCAGGTTCTTCCCATCTTTCAATGTCTGCTGCCTTTGTTTTTTCCAAGTAGTTTAATTGAGATATATTCACATACCATGCAATCCAGCCAAGGTGTGCCCTGCTGCCTTTTGAGAATCTAGACTCCTTGCCAGATGAAGGCAGATGTGGGCCCTTCCAGCAGCAAGTCAGGGGCCTGACCCCAGCCCCATGCTCTGATGCTGTCCTGTGGGGGTCTCTTATGGTTGATTTGTGTTGTAGGAAAGCCAAGTTCAGGCTGCCCTGGTCCTTCCTGAGGCAATTGGGTGAGCTCTGCCCTCAGCCAGCCCCACGCTGTTTGCAGGGTCCCCAGGGACGAATCGGGCACAAGCCTGGCTCCATAAGCTCCAAGACTCTTGGGAGAGACCAGAAAAGAGAGTCGTTAATATTTACTGAGCACTTGCTAAGTGCCAGGCACTGTTCTTTACGTGAACTAACTTATTTAGTTTTCACAACAATCCTAAGAGGTGGGACCTACTGTTACCCCCATTTTAAGGATGAGGAAACTGAGGGACAAAGAGGTTGAGTGACTTTCTCAAGGCCACACAGCCAGGAAGTGGTGGGACTGGGGTTTGAACACAGGCGGCCTGTCTCTGGAGCTTGGATATGTAGCCACTGCGCTCTGCTGACATAATTTGAAAGTGACATGCAGAGTTGGGAAGTGCTATGACGGGGGCCACAGAAAGGACTGTGGGAGCTCTGGCATGTGCACCCTCCCAGCTGGATGTCATCAGGAAGGCTTCCTGGAGAAGGTAACAAATAGGCACAAGAATGAACCAGGCAAAGCAGGAAGGCTGTTCTAGGAGGAGGAAATAGCACATGCAAAGGCCAGGAGGAAGACAGAGAGAACATGGCTTCTTCGGGGAGCTGCTAGGGTTCACTGTGGCTGGCACGGAGAGGGCAGGGGGCTGAAGGGAGAATGAGGAGACTGCAGAGTGGGCAAGACGTTCCTCACCTGCAGGACCAGGCAGTGACCCAGGAAAAGTGTGAAAGCAGACATGGATCTGCACCTCCACCAGGAGGTCCCGTGGGCTCCTCAAATTCAACATGTCCAAACTGAAGTCATCCTAGGGCCCTGCCTTGCCTGTCCTCTTGCGTCCTCTCACTCACGGATGGTCCCACCAGCCTCCCAGTTGCCAAAGATGGTGTTGTGGATTGAATTGAATGTGACTTGATTTGTAGAGTCTTTCCTGATGTAAACAACTTAAGACAAACTCAGATTAGCTATAGGTAGCCCTAGATCCAATGACCGCTCTCCCTAGAAGGACAGGGATATTTGGAAACAGATGCATGGAGAGGGAAGGCAGCTCTGTGAAGATGGAGGTGGAAATTGAAGTGATGTAGCCACAAGCCAAGGAGTGCTGAGGATTGCCAGGAGCCAGCAGCAGCTAGTGTAGGATTCTCTCCTACAGGTTTCAGCCCTGCTGACACCTGGATTTTGGAATGTGAGGCTCCAGAACCGTGAGAGAAGAAATTTCTGTTGTTCTGAGCCGCCTCGCTTGTGGTGGTTTGTGGCAGCCTTAGGAAAGTAATAAGGATGGAAACTCAAGTGTCATCTTGGCGCCTTTCCCCTCCCACCTCCACCTCTTCCAATCAGGCAGCAGCTGCTGTCACTTCACCCTCTACCACTCCAGGTCCAAGCTGCTGCATTTGCCACCTGCTTGGGCCCGTCCATGGCCTCTGACTGGCTTGGCTTCAAATCTTGCCCCTCCATCTCCATGCTGGAGCTGAAGTGATTATCGTTTCTCTCCTCTACTCTGCAGCCTGCAGTGGCTGCCCATGGCCTGCAGGATGAAATCCGAGCTCCTGGGCCTGGCCTAGGTGGCTTGGCCCCACCTGGCCCTGCCTGCCCTGCCGTGCCTACCCTCTGTGATCCAGGCTGTCTGGATTTCTTGCCTCTGGGCCTTTGCACAGGCCCTTTGCTGAGCCTGAAAGCCTCTCCCAGCCCCTCCCACCTCTGAAACATGCTCACAGCCTCACCCTTTAGAGGAAATGCCGTGACCCTGGCATTTCCATGGGCCCTGAACTACCCCCATTGTAGCACAGGTGATTTTAACTGCTTGCTTTCTCATCAATCTCTCTAGCTAAATGGAAGTTGTATGAAGGAAAAGCCTGTCTCTCTCTCCCCCAGCACACAGCAGAGCCCAATGCTAAGTAGGTACTTGGTACTATTTGTTGAATGAGTGACTGAATGAGTGAGGCATGGTGCCTGCTCCAAAGGAGCTCAGAGGCTCCAAGACAGAAATTACAATGTAGAGTGCTAAGGACCCCCTGAGAAAGAGAACAGCAGGGGTGCATGGTAGGGGGCAGGGAAATGTGGCAGGGCAGAGTAGGAAGCAACAAACTTTCAGAGGATTCAGAGGTCATACTATCTGCTGGGTCTTGAAGGATGAATAAGAGTTTGTTAGGCAGAGAATAAAGGGGAGAAGAACAAATATTTAAATGTTCCTTATGATTATTATTGAACTGATGATGCCTGGGACTGGCTTGAAAATTATTGGTCCATCAGGGAAGATGAGGAAAGCATGAAGACTTGCATTTGCCATCTGAGGGGTGGCTCTCACTACCCTCCCCAGAGTTCCAGATAAGAAAATTATCTAATTGCAGACAGAGCCATGAAGCTGGCTTGAGTAAATAAAAGGAGTTTATGGACGCTTATCATTGAAAAGACCAGGAGTGAACTTCAGGCATGGCTGGATCCAGTCCTCAAATGAGGTCATCAGTCATCTGTCTCCATCTCTTGCCTCTGTTTTCCTCTCCAAGGGCCTTATTCCTCAGCATTCTCTCCCCATGTGTTGGCAAGATGACTTCCTGCATAGCAAGCCCAGGGAACAGAGAATTCCCCTTTTCTCAAGAATCTCCCCCCAAATTCCTGGACAAGCTCACTGGCCTGACACAAGTTACACTCCCATTTTTGAACCAAGCACTATGGCCAGAGGAGAATGGAATATGTCAATTGGCCAGGCCTGGGACGTGTGCCCACTCTTGGAGAGGGAGGTGGGATGGGTGGGGGAGCAGTATGTGTCAGCCCCTCCCAAACTGCAGAGACTGTGAGTGGGGACAGGAGGTCCCCAGAGGCAAACCAAGAGGCTGCTGCCAGGAGAAAGGGTGGACATTAGGCAGGTGGGAGCAGCTCCCCTTGTCACTGGCTTGTCTCCCCTCCTTGTACACTCACAGGCTCACGGATGAACACGGCGGGGAGACTCCCAGGCATGGCTAGACCTAGGAGGAAAGGTAATTTTGTGGAGATCCCTTTAATTGCGAGGGAGACTAAGTGCAAGCTTTCCCTTGTGGACACTGGGAACATGCCTAGAAATCTGACCTTGTGACCCTGGCCCAGCCCTGGAGAACCCCAAGCACCCTCAGCGCTCTGGGCTGACCTGGTCCCACTCATGGAGCCAATATCCCAAGGCGGGCCGGAGGCCGTAAACTCGTGAACCAAAAACGGGTAATTTTGGGAAATCACACGGGGGCGAAGAAAAGGGAGAACGGGTCTGTATCGTCATCTGTAGTGGGTTAAATAATGTTCCTCCAGGGAAGCGGGTGTGGCTCAATCGATAGGGCTCCCGTTTACCATATGGGAGGCCCCGGGTTCGCTTCCCGGCGCCTCCTTGTGAGAGCAGGCCAGCCCGTG
>JAQZBX010094074.1:0-12072 GCA_029593785.1 Cabassous unicinctus | reverse complement strand
ATACAACAAGACACAAGAAGAAAACATAATGAAAGACACAACAAAGCAGGGAGCAGAGGTGGCTCAAGCGATTAGGTGCCTCCCTCCCACATCAGAGGTCCCGGGTTCGGTTCCCGGTGCCTCCTAAAGAAATAAGGAAGACAAACAGACACAGTAAGTGCAAACAACGAGAGGATGGGGAGAAATAAATAAATAAAATATATTAAAAACATTTTTTTCGATTACAAATTTCATGTTGGTGGGCCATGCATTTCGTTACCTACTCATCTAGTACCTTGCTGTGTCATTGAGTCTGGGGCTTGCTTCCCTGACCAGTCAAGTTTAGCCAATATAGGTGCAGTGGTAGACACTTCAGAGACATCAGGGATGAGTAAGACCACAATAAGCCTCCCAACCCAGATGACCCAGATGGGGTGGCCTGGACCACTTGCTGGCTGACAGTGCGACAAGTCACCCAGGAAACAGCACAGCCTATCCTGAGAGGTAAGGAAAGGAACTAGGAAGGGCAGGTCCTTTCAGGTGTGTTTTATTTCTTGTACATTAGAGCAGCTCTTCACCTGGTGTGGGTTATTACCTGTGTGCCAGGGGATATTGAGCAGCTTAATCATCCTGCTAGCTGGAGCCCCAAGAATGGTCATTTATGACCAAGAACAGGTATGTCTGGAGCTCCCAGGTATGAGCTGGTGGCCCAGGGTCCAGGGGTGCATCCTGCTACCCTGCAGGTAAGCCACACCCAGCATCACGTCTCCTCAGTGGTGGAGTTGGCCATCTCAGTAGCCGGCCACTGAGAATGCCGCTGCCCATCGCGTGTCTCCCCTGGGGGCCACGGGCCCTCACGTTGCAGGGCCAAGGGCGAGGCCTCGAGACCCAGGTGTGGCTGGTCCCAGTATGCCAGCTCCCCTGGACGGCGCCACACTAGGTGGCAGCTCCTGGTCTGTGCTTTCACAAATCATGCAGAATTTTCATATGGCGTTTATCAATGCAGAAAGAAGCAGAAGCCTAGGGTTCTTTAAAAATAACTCCAGAGGCTGTAAATTTTCACATGGTTGAAAGGAGCAGTTTTCAAGTTTTGGTCACTTCCTATTGTAAACAAAGAAGATTAGGCATTCCATGCTGCTGTTCAAACCGCCTTCAAGAAGTTAGGCTCAGAGAAGCAAGCTTAAGTTTCACACGAACCAATTTGAACATCTTAATTTTGAAATTCTGTACAAATTCAACAGTTAATACCCACTCTAATAACTTGGGGTTTATGGTATTTAGGTAATATAAGGTAATTTAATTTTTATTTTCACCAAGCCCCATTTAACATCCCCACACTACCTGACACTTACCTGGGCGTGCTGCTTACATGCTCTGGTTTTATTGCTGCCGTGGTTTGAGAAAGTTTAGGAAGCGATGCCTTAGAGAGACGAGGCCCTGGGGGTCCAGTAGATATGAAAAGATAATGAGAGTAAATTGGTGGCAAACTGCACAAAGTGGAACTAGTCCTAATGACTTTACAACACTGCCGTATTTTAGTGGGGGGTACAGGGACAAAATAACGGGTCTCGAGCTCGGTTCTCTTAGTGGGGACGAGGACGTTCTCCCGAGAGAGCTCTGAGTCAGGTGCTAAGTCAGATGAGTATCGACATGCTATTCAAATTTTAGCACTGCCTGGATTCTGGGAAACTCGGATGCTTGGCATCAGAGAAAAGAGACAGACACGTAAGCTAGAGCAAGATAGGAAAAAGCCCACAGTTGAGAATTTCAACTGAAAATGTCAGAATCCATTTACATTCTATAACCCTTGCAGGCCCACAGACAAAGAGCAGCAGGGTTGGGACTTCTAGAGGCTGGTTTGTGGTCCCCTGCGCTGTTTCCCGCACGTGGACCCTGCCTTAGAGATTCACACGCTCCCCAGGTCTGGGCAGGAAGAGAGCAAGGTGAGCTGGGAGCACGTTGTGCACCAGATGGCAAAGCCTAGACTAGGCCCTCCCGATCAGAGATGGGGCATTTATACAGAAAACACATACATCATATATGCTCATTTCCACGCGCTCTGGTAATATTGGAAAAAAAACCACAACTAACTGTTCACCATTGTAGGTGCTACGGAAGCAATTCATTATTTTGAGAACTGGTAAATAAAGGAAAAGACTCCAGCACGTGTCCTGCCTTTCCTGAAAAAGCTGTGTCACGTGCAACCACATGGTAGGTACAGGGAGTGCCTCTGCAGATTTACTCCAGGTAAGCAAAAAAAAGGAACGACAAGATTAACGTGGCATCAAATTGTGCCCTGCGATGAGTCCATGGACCTAAAAAGCTAAGCCTTGAGCATCAGCGGCTGAAAGCATCACAAAAAGAGACTATGTGTGTCCTGATGGAAGGACAGCACGTCACTGAAGTAGTCGTAAATACATCAGGCTTGAATCTGATCATGCTTCCTACATAGGAAATACATGTTAAACCGCATCGTAGTGCTATTATCATAAAAAATGGCCAGGTATCTGCAACTAATATACTGCAGGAAAATAAAAAGAGATAGAGCTGGAAGATGGCATCTAACAGTTAAAAAGAACACTTAAAAGCAGTGGTGTGCTGTTGACCCAACTCGACAGGAACAAAAAGAGCTGTGATGCGTAGTGTTTGCCGATTCCCGTGGTGTAAATGCCGCATCCTGGCCCATTTCAGGTTACCAACACGATGTTTATTGTGTGTGTGTCGGGGACGTTGTGGTGATGTTTAGAAAAGAGTCATCTTTTAGAGATACGCAGTGAAATCTTTGCAGATAAAATGATTTTGTGTGTGGTGTTCGCGTCAACACCGTATGAGGAGGGGTAGTGGGCGGGGATGGAAGGGAAACAAATTGACCCTAACTTTTTAAGTGCTGGACCGGGGAGACGAGCACCCTTTCTCTCTGCTTTTCTCTGATTGACATCCTTCATAAGGAAAGTTCAAAAGGTAAAGCAGTTGCCGAAGTATAGATATCACATATATACACCCTAAAATCTCCCCTTTTAACCACAGTCAGACGTATATTTCATTGGCGTAGATCAGGCTCACAGTGTTGTGCTATGTGGAGTTTTTTACCCCTGGGTAGACGCCATTGTGCTGCGTGACCGAGGAAGTCCAGGTGCCGCGTTTGCCTGCACCCCCTCCCCACCCCAACAGCCTCCTTTCACTCCCCAACCCTTGTGGAAGTGTCTAGCAAAATGGAAGGTGGAGAGCCAGCGCCATGCGCACCTTAACCGTAGTTGCGTCTCGACTGGACCCTGGAAGACTTCAAAGCAATGGAAGGTTCAGATTCAGCGGGTTTCAGAAGCCAGAGGCAACCTTTTCCTCCACAACTCCCTGTCCCACGCGCCTCCGTGAGTCTCAGCCCCTGCTCGCAGGCACCCAGAGCACCCTGAAAGGTTCAGATTCAGCGGGCAAGGTTTCAGAAGCCAGAGGCAACCTTTTCCTCCACAACTCCCTGTCCCACGCGCTTCCGTGAGTCTCAGCCCCTGCTCGCAGGCACCCAGAGCACCCTGTCCCTGCTGGGGGGTTGGGGGCCCCCGGCGCACATGCCTGGCAGCTCCAGAAAGGCAGGGGCGGGCCGAGGTGCTCGCCAGCCCCGTCTGCCCCAGCCCTTCACTCCCTCCCCATCCCAGGCGGCCCCTCCCTGGCCTCTTCCCTGGTCCTGCCTCTGAGGGCTCTGGGCTGTGACGTTCCTCAGAGTCCATAGACCAAAATCTGGGACCCACCCAGAGATTCCGACTGCTCTGGGTGCGATCGGAATGGTCACTTGTTTTTCAAAAGCCCTCCCGGTGGTTCTGATGTGCAGCCAGCGCAGAGGAGCAGAGAGAAACGGCGTCTGCAGAAGGTAAGGGGTTGTGTCACGGAGGGTTAAGCTGGGTCACCTCTGCCTGCAAGCAACCTCTTCGCCGTGCCCCAAAGGGCTGCGGGTCTCTCCTCATTTTCTTTGGGTGCCAAGACAAAAAAAAGCCTGGGAAGCGCTCGGGTGAACAGGAGGTGCTGGAAAAGGGAAGCCTGTGGCCTCACAAACATGCAAGCTCAGATCCTGCCTTGGGCTGAGGGCTGGGGCTGCTGCTCCCGCCGGGCCCTCGCACCCCCGCTCCCCTGCCCCCACTCACACCGAGGTCCCACTGTCCCCTCCCAGCCCGTGACCCAGCGATGCTGCAGCCAGACCAGTGGGAAGCTCCATGAACTGGGCGGGGTCCGAGCCGCTCCCTCCCTCCTTCCCCCTCCTCACAGGTGGCCACCTGCCAGGGTCTGAGGCTCCCCACCCTGTGCCGTCTCCCACCCCCTCCCTTCACCCTTCAGAGGTATTTCCCCAACCACTCTCTGGCCCTTCTCGCCCCTCTGTGGCTCCTCGGAAGCCCCGGCTGAAACAGGCCCTTTAGCACATCTGTGAGAGTGAGGCCATCCCACAAGGGGACTGTTCCTTGGAAGGTCGAAAAAGTCCGGCTTTGAGAGCTAGATAAGGACACAAATAAACTGCTGGACTCACGGGTGGGAATCATCTTTCAAGTGGATCAGGACAGTGGTCTTCAAATCTGGGTGAGGAGCCAGCGTTCAGGGGACGCCCAGCCCTGCGTTCAGAGGGGCTTGGAAACACAGGCTCAGGGTGACGGCGCCAGAGAAGACGTTCCGGGTGAGCTCCCGGCAGGGATTTGAGTGGCGGACACACATTCATTCAATAATTAACTCAACAAATACTTGAATGTCTACTCTGTACAAGGTCTAGATCCACTGCTAAAAAAAATAAAAGCAAAGAATCCAGGTGTCTCCTGGTAGAGTTTCAGTCTCACGGTGGGTACACGAGGTGAATTCCCACTTGGCACTCTAGTGGAGGAGCTGTCCCAAGTTTACTTCCCCTCTGATCTCCTGCAGTGGAGATTATTTACTCTCCACTGCGCTGGTAAGGCAAGAGTTTCTTCTTCTTTCTCATCTTCCAGAGTCTTCTCTACCCCAGAGACAACCTTGAGAAGACCTACTGAATAAGTTAGTTTGCATACCTGCTTCTCCAGCTGCACTGTGACCCTCCCTAGATCTCCAGCCTCCACCACAATATCTGCTACTTAGCAGGAACCTAATAAATAAACAAATTTATAGTGAATAAAAAGCAAGGAAGGACATTGAAAGACATGGCTTTTCAGGGCAGCAGACCTCTCCCTCTATATATATACCCCTAATAAACACATAAGAGACTCTGAAAAAAATTGAAAACTGGGGCAGGGCAGTTACATTACATCATCATATAGAAAACTCCTCTCTAGAAGGATCATGAGTCAGACGAACAAAAGAAAGGCTTTGAGAAGTCATGCAATAAGGAAACATATTTAAATTTGTTTTATCTGGAATTTTGCAAAGTTTGCCTGCTATTTACATGTAAGTATAAATTATTAGGAGGCAATGAGTGGTGATCTCTTTTTAGATATGGTGAGTTTCAGGTATGAATGGCCCTTACATTGACAAAGTGCTGTTTATCTTCAGCTTTTTCATAGTGACCCTCTGACTGCTCTGTCAATTGTATTGATCACAATTTTGTACTAAATCTCAATGTTTCTCTACTAACTATTCTCATTGATAAATGTCTTTCATGGAAAAACAGGATACTGCTTGCAAGATAAAAGCTCATACCTGAATCACATCAAGACGGGAGATGGGGCTTCTCAGTCAATTGAACAGGCGAGGATATTGCTTTACAATTAGTCACATGCGCAAGTATTTTCTAACATGTTATAATCATTCTTTTTAAAAAAAGCAATTATGCTTTTTTTTTCAAGAAGGGAGATGACCTTGGGAACTTCATACACACACACAAAATAGCTTGAGCACAAATTTTTATTAATGGGCTGGGTGTCTTTGAACGTACTCATCTTTCTTGTTTATGAGCCAAAAATGAGGTTGAAGAGAGCCCACACCCAGGCACTGATATCAGGCAGGAATGAGCAAACTCTCTAAAGCAGCCAAGGGAACAAGACGACCACCCACCTTCAAGAACTGTGGTGTGCATTTCCAGTGGTTTTCTGATGCTGTCCTTCTCTGTTATGAGTAAGGAAATGAAGAGAATACGGCTTAGGTTTCCAGAGTAAGAATTAGAAGTAAGATAGACCTGGACTCAAGCTTCACTTTCACGAAGATCCTTTAGTTAACCATTTGAATATTCAGCTGTAAGAATAAAAATTGTTACTTCATATTAATGCTAACATATAGATATTTTATTTATCAGCTATATAGAGAGAAGAAAAAGTAGGCATAGATATGAACAATTTTGTTAATGCATGGCAATAGTTAATTCATTTATTTTTACTCATGGCCCTGTTTTTCAAAAGATCAGATTTTTTCCCTCAGTAGGCTCTATAGCAGTGATCTCTAATATTCACATATATGAACTTTTAAATATAGGTATTTTTGGTAAATTAGTGTAATTAATTATTAAAATTTATCAATAAATTGGTAGATTAATGTGAAATTTCTTCAAGTACCCATAAAACCATCTGAAGATATCTGATGATTTTTCCTGCTAACTCTTTCTAAGTCTGTCCTAGATTGGTGACAAACCTTCTATTCCATTAGCAAGAAATAAATTTCAATTATGATATATTTCAAACTGAGAATGTTACTCTATGGCTCTGGGTTCTGGGCTTCTAGGTTCTTGGCTTATGTCACATAAAAGACTTTAAGGACAGGCCATAGGGTACGCAAGGGAGTAAAGAGTTTATTAAGAAACAAGAAAAGGAGAAAAGCACACTGTCCGTGCTGAGGCATGGAGGCGGGTCTGCTGCAGGGTGAGTTCTGGGCAGGGGCCCCAGGTCAGGGCTTTTGAAAGGCTGTTGGCTGTTCTGATTGGTTGCCCCACCTGTCATTTCTCAGGGGCCAATGGCGAGGCCTTTTCAGGACATCCGAGGCTTTCCTTCTTGTTCCAAGTGAGATTCTCATGGCCAGGATCTCGCAGCATCTTTCCGGCAGCCCTCTCAGGAGGTTTCCGGGCGGGGTCTCACGGCCTGGCCAGCCGCCTTCCCCTTTCACTATCCTTACCTGCCTCAAATGTATTCTTTTGCAACTTGATTTGTTCCTCAACCTTAGATTTTTCAGTCATGCGTGTTGACATATTCATTTAACTTAATGGCAGCATAAATTATATTGAATGAATAAGCCACTGTTCATATACCCACATTCCTACTGAGCTATACCCACATTGTGGACATTGCACATGGTGCTGCAAACAAACAGCCCAGCACAGGCTTCTGGGGCAGAGACCCTCGGGCTGAATACCTAGGTGTGGAACCACTGTGCTGCAGGCTATGCGCAATTCGTTTTTGCACGGCAGTTACAGTATTACTTTCCATTACTCCTGTTTAAACTGACAGAATGGTTTAAACATGGTTTCCCACCTCCTTGCCCCCTACAGAGATCTTTTTATTTTATTTTATTTTTTATTTTAATCAGATTGTTTATGGTAGGCGGGCTCCCTCCACCAGGCTGCTATTCTTAGAAGCTGTTTACTTGCAATTTTTGCCAGCCTGCAAGTCCTCTGAAATCTTTCCACCCATCAAGAATGCCTGTTGTGGTTTCTCTTTAATGGCCTCATTGCCTGTTCCCACTGGACAACTTATTTGGTGGGATTGATAGTAATTCAATTACTTTTTCCTTGTGTTTAGAATTTTAAGACTCATTGGGAATAGTGGATAGGCGCGTGGGGTTGGTCTGTTCTCTGATTTTCACCCTAATCTCATGAAGAAGTCTTTCAACCTACACAGTGGCCTGCCTCACCTCTTACCCCTTCTGGGCTGGGCTGAGGCCTAATAAAGCAGGAACTTGAATAAAAATAAAATTGGAAAGTTTCTCTTTCAAAGCAACAACCTTCTCAGTTCACCTCAAACGTGTTCCTGTGGTAACTCGTCCCCAGCTGCCTGAGGACAAACCAAATTGAATTGGGGCTATTTTAACATTGGGGTCGATTAGATTATGTTAGCTAAAAGTGCGGATTTTCTTTGTCTTTTATTTTTTCAAAAACACTTTCATCCTTTTGAGAAAACTATGGCAGATTTAACACTGAATAATAATAAAGACATGCAACAGCTTTACAAAATTAGAAAAGCTGGTTTGGGAAATACCCAGGTAATCAGAGCTATCCTGGGACCCACACGTCCCCAAAATGTGATTTTTAGCTATTCAAGGAGCAGACTTTTCCTCTTCTTTGCTATTTTATTCCTGTTCCCATTTAAATGTAAGGGGATCTTTTTTATTTTCTGATACATAGGAAGTGAACTTTGACAGAAATTGAGACTTTTTTGAGCAGGCTGGGACTAGAGAGCGAGTCCCTGAAGCGGAAGGGCTCAGGCTAAAAGCACCCAACAGAAATGGAAACGATGACAGGACCTGCATGTTCCATGTCTCCAGTCTTTTCCATAACCTAATCTCTGCTGATCCATGCAATAAACCGTGACCCCCTGGAAAGGCCTGCGGATAAGAGAAAGGACTCAGCTCACCTCCGGCTTGCACCCCGCAACAGGAAAGAAGGAAAGGAAAGGAAAAACACACTGGATTATTCATACCAAGTGGATTGACCTTTCTTAGGGTAGATGTATTTCAAGGCCCTATTTCCTAGAGATTTTAAAATGAGGAATTTTCTTCATTATTAATGGAAACTTACAACCACTTAAGGGACTTAAAGTTTTGAATGTATCATTTGGGAGAACTTTAATGAGCAGGAATGTCTTACTCATTCTCCCATGATCTCACTATTAATAACTGTAATTCAAGTGCACCATAAAGGTTTAAGGAGTGCTCATCCACTGGGAGTTAAGAGCCTATTTTTCTTGCACACCAAGCAGGGTAATTAAGAGCCTGAAGGGCAGGGGGGAAAGGGCTGGGGCGTCCTTTCAAGATTTACTTTTTATTAATCCACCTATCCTAGCGTTGCCCTTGATCCTTCTCTGAACTCCTTACAGAACGCCCGGAGGTCTTTCAGGAAAGAGAACGGGAGGGAGAATGGATTTAATGAGGATCCTACTTTGAACTTTGCCCTTCTGGGACAACCCCTCTCCCAGGTTCTTATCTTCTCCGTGACCTCCCAGATCCTGGGAAGAAGGAAACCAATGGGTTCTCAAGCTACCTGAAGTCATGATAAAGTTATCTTTACACTGAAGGGCCAATAAGGGGTGAAAAATAAGCCCATAAACCTTCCCTCCATCAAAATGTGAGTTAAACTCGACTTGTCACAACCTGCTCTCCAGGGCAGGTGATCTTCAGGGGCGTGAGGGGGATACCAAGTGCCCCCTTGAGGCAGGGAAGTTCAGCCCCATCCACGTCCCAGCTCAGGTTCTCCAGCCCTCGGGCATTCGTCTTAGTTCAGCTCAACAGCTTTGCTGAAGGCCAAGTTTGCATTAGGCACAGTGCCCAATACAGTGAATAAGCAGCATCTTCCTGCTGGGAGTTTGGCACCCGCTCCCCTTTCCAGCACAACCTGAATTCTTCCAAGCATGGCTGCCAACACAGGCAGGCACACTTGGAGGCTTTCTCTTCTGGAGATAAAAAGGATCCAGTTTCTTGCTTGCCTAATTGTATGACTTATTCTTCTATTTGAGGGGGGCAGTTTTTGGGTATTGGATTATTCTTGGAATGTTCATTTATCGCCATTTTGGTTAAGCAACTTTCCTTCCCATATACCTCATCTCAAATCTTTATCTCTGAGTCTGGTTTCTCAATTCTTGCTTTCTTAGTGATTTCTCCTGGTCCTTTTCCCCTTTCTCTCTGGTTCTGAAGTGTCTCTCTCTGTGCCTTTCTGTTTACTAAAAGTAGGTACCTCTGAAGGCTGAAGGTCCTGACTGCTAAGCTGAAATTAAAGTCAAACAAGGGAAGCAGATGCGGCTCAAGCAGTTGAGCTCTCTCTTACCGTATGGGAGGTCCCAGGTTCGGTTCCCAGTGCCTCCTGGAGAAGACGAGAAAGGCAACGAGTTAGCGCGACGGGCAGGCATGGTGAGCTGATGCAACAAGATGGTGCAACAAGGAGACATAAAGAGGAAAGACAATGAGAGGCACAGCAAAGCAGGGAGTGGATGTGGCTCAAGCGACTGGGCACCTGCGTCCCACATGGGAGGTCCCAGGTTCGGTTTCTGGTGCCTCCTAAAGAGAAGACGAGCAGACACGGAAAGCACACTGTGAATGGACACAGAGAGCAGACAGTGAGTGCAAACAACAAGGGAGGGGGAAATAAATAAATAAGATAAATCTTCAAAAAAACAGTCAAACAAAGTTAAAATCTTTAAAGACACTGTATAAAAACCCAACTATGATTTTGTTGGGGAGGGGAAAGTATATAATACTTCAACTTTATCTGTAAAGATTGATCTCTTGCATTAAAAAAAAAAACCAATCCATAGGAAATATTCAGAAAATGTAAGTACATTTATTTTAAGGGACAGATCCATTCGTTTCTGCTACATTTTCCTTCTGTTCATTTTTAGAAATCATGCACACACGTGATTGGTAACGTGATTGGTAAGGATAACGCAAGCATTGCATCACCTGTGGAATAAGATCCAAATTCTTAGCCACAGAAATTGTGGTCAGCCCTGATCTCAGCCCCTGCCTCGGAGCCTCCTCCCCCCACCGCCAGCTCCCATCTAGCTACTTCCTCTGCTTTCCCGTCTTCCCACCTGTGCTCGCCAACTTTCTCCACTGCTACGCTTTTCTGGAAGCTTCCCTGGCCTCCAGGTCCGCCTCGTCCAGGCAGCGTCAGGAAACGTTGAAGGACTTGCAGAGTGAGGCCAGCAGTAACTGCCGCAGCTGCCACTTGCTGCGACTCCTCTCTGGGTCAGCCCGTGCCCGGGGCTCCCCACGTACCCCCTTATTTAGCCCTCAGGACGGTCGTACCGGGTGGAGGGAGCAGAGGTTTTAAAAACGCTCTCGGAGTTACTTACAAAGGAAATTCATATTCAATTATATTATATCAGCAGCTTTCTTGAGCATGTTAATGAGTTTACAGCCAAATTACAGTATTAAAGATGAAATTTGGAACAATTGTCTTTGTTCAGACACAAAGAGATGAGATAGCTTTTAAAGGGAAAATAAAGGATATGGGTTGTCATAATAGAATACTATATATTTTTAAACATTAGAGTGGAATTAGGGCAAAATATAAAATATTTATCTAATATTAGCTTCTATATGCACTGTGAACTGACGTTATATAAAAAAATCTATTCCCCCCAAAATAAAAATAAACATCCTGCTACAAAAAAAACCCTCCCAGATTACAGAGTGGAGCTGGCGAGCTGGCTTTGGGTTGCATGCTCACACCTCTCCAACCTAAGAGACCAAACTAAAGAGAAAAGATAATCTGAAAGAACCCGGAAGAGGCCAGACTTCAGGCAGCGAAACAAGTTAGCAATTTGCCAAGATACTCGAGGAGAAAGTGGGCGTGGGAAGCAGGGGCGGATGGCACAGACATGGCAGTGACATCGCTGGCCCTTGACGGTCGGTGGCCTGTGAGCGGCAAAGGACACGCCGCGGTTACCAGCCTTGGTGATGAGGGCTCAGAGCCACGCCTGCCCCGCTGGAATTGGAGGCAAGCAGAGCAAAGCCTTGCGTCTCAGGATTCTTTTCCAGACATCACCTGAGGCATATTTTGCTTTGGGTAATTGAGCTTTGCCCCTGGCAGCCTTAGGTCACAAGGCTCAAGACAGAAGCCTGATCTACTGCCCAGGTGGCAGACAGCTGGGCCTGCTGTGCAGCAGGAAGCAACCCTCTGCTTTGAGCTTCAAAAGACAGAATTTTGAAGTCTATGGTGACATGATAGTTTGAAAAGAGATTGTGCTGGTTTGTAAGAATCTTGCTTTATGATGGATAAAAGGTTTTTCTCAAAATTCCCAAGGCTAGGCTTTGAATATTGAATCAAGTCCAAAGGACCATAGCATGAAGTTCTATGTAAACTACACAGCAGGAAGGAGGTGGCCAGGACATGAGGACCGTCCCTTTGAGGCAGGAGAAGGCAGTCAAAGCCCTTTCTGTGTCTGAGAGAGGAGTCGAGGTGGAAAGGCTGCTCGCGAGAGCAAGAAGAGCGAGCCTCCAACTCGATTATGC
>JAQZBX010094073.1:0-12073 GCA_029593785.1 Cabassous unicinctus | reverse complement strand
AACCAGCTCCCATTCCCATATGCAACAAGATTAACAGATTGGCATGCATCATCCTGTGCCTTTTCTTAAGCATTTACATATAATATATATTACATACTGTATATGCATATATACATACATATATATTTAAAAGCATAAACACCCCATATTTTCAACTAATTATATAGCTTAGCTATTTCTCCATGCCAATGCATATTTTTAAATATCTCATTTTAAAATGGCACCATAGTATTGCTATAATTTTAGGTTATTTCAAACTTTTCACTATTGATAATTATGCTGCAATGAATATTCACATATTAACACACACACAGGTGTTAATTTTTCTATAGGATAAATTCCTAAAAGAGGACTCACTGAGTCAAAAAACATGCATATCTTAATTTTGAAAGATTCAACTTATCTTCCAAAAAAGGTGGCAAGAACTGTAAAAGTTTTGAGATTTTATTCTACTGGCAAGCTAACAAGTAAGCCTGCCAGAGTTTCAGAGATGATGGCAGAAAACACACTATTCCTGGGTCAGACAAAAGGACTTTATTACTCACAGCACAGCAAACAGCATGAGTTTCTTTTTTGCATCAGTTTCCCTTGCCCCAAGTGCCCAAGTGGATATTGTGCATGAAGTTGGTTTGCATAACACCCAAGGAACCCCAAACCTAGGGAACCCAGATATTTTATAATGGTCTGCAAGTAAACCTGCCTTCTTCCCTGGAGGGTGACATTAGCTTTATTATACTGGGTAGTAAGCAAATCTGCTCTTTGCTTTAGAGGGAGACACTATATAGTTCAAAAGCTGTTCATTATACAGACATTCTTGGAGAGAGAGTCGAGAACACAAGGGCAGTGAGTGCCTCTACTCACAAGACATGCAGATATGTAGGAGACCCAAGGTGAATTATCTTCTAACAAAAGATTGAACCCATTTCCTCTTCCACTAATGAGGCATGAGCACAGGCATTTCTATACACCCTCAACAAACACTGGATCGTATGGATTTTTGGTTTTTCACATTTTCATAATCTAATGGGAAAATGAAAAAGATTTCTCCTTGTTTTAATTTGCATTTATTACTAGTGAGTTAAGTGAGCATCTTTTCATATGTTTCTATGAATTACTCATGAATTGCCAATACTGTGAATTGCCTGTTCTTGTCTTTTGCCAGTTATTTTATTGAGATCATATTCTTGCAATTTGTAGATTTTATATTTTCTATATATTAATCCTTTTTCTATTTTATATGGAACAATCTAATTCTCCCAGTCTGTCTGTTGCTTCTTTTAACTTTATGTGCAGTGACTTCCATTGTACAGATATTTTTTAATTATATGTGGCCTATTCTGTGAAACTTTTTGGTGATATAGAATTTTGTAGGTCTTGGTGATAGAAATAGTCTTTTTTTAAAAAAAATCACAATATACAATGCCAAGAGGAAAACCAATAATAGTAAACATCTTTTTCCAAACTCAAGGTTCTGTGAAAATTCTCAATGAACATAAGAAAAAAAAGTTTAACTCTGTGTAACTCAACATATCCACATTTTTCTTTGGCCTGCAGAGCTTTAAAAAGTTCCACAGAATATCTAATAACATCTTGTGGGATACTGTTGTTCCGTGGAGGCAGAGAGAGGCACTGGAATGTAGTGGTTACAATCAGGGTCCCTAAAACCAGACTGGTCTGAATTCAAATCCCAGCTTCACCACCCCCTAACTGGGTAACCTTGGGCAAGCTATTTAACTTCCCTTTGCCTCAATTTTCTCATTTGTAAAATGAGGATATTTCTGGAGTTTATTTCATGACGGAGGAGGTCATGAGGTTTCCTGAGCTACTTAAGTGTTAGCTATTATTGTAGAACGTTCTGAGAATGTTGTCCTAGGAACATCAATATAAAGCTGATGATATTTTCAGCTGGCCTCTCTGTTATTGTCTGGAGAATCAATGCTTTTGTGGGGAAAAGAATTTCTCAGCTACTGCACCGCGTGGAATGTGCCGCTCAGAGTTGTCCATGTGAGAAGACACTGCTAAATAAAGGTCTGTGGTTCTATAGCGTTGCCCTTGAGGCTTTCAGCTTGGAGGTTCATAGTGAAAGTGTTACTTCTCTCTCAACAGTGTCTTTATCTTTACGGCAATTTTCTACCTTTTGACAGTCTTGCAGTACTCCAGTTAGAGCTGCCTTGCAGGACGATTTTGGGCCTGTTGTATAGCTTGGATTCTAAGCGTCCCAAACATCCCTCTGAATGTGCCAAAAATCCATCTAACTGTTGTAACCGGCAAACTGAAAATTAATTTTATTTTAATGAGTTTCATCCTAAGACCACTCCCAGAAGCATTCTATTTTTAAAGCTGCATTTCAAATAACCCATAATGAGATAAATCCACATGTAACCTTTCTCTTGACTTACATATCAATCCCTATTATTTTTAAGTGTGTGTTACTCAAAACAGATGCGTTTTAAACACATGTCTCTGTGTAATGCAGTAAGAATTTTTTATTTTCACATTCTTTTTGTGGTTCAGCAGAGTTAATGACCTGTCCAAAGTTATCTATGCTGAAAGGAGGCAGAACGACATACAGACCCTCTTGTCATATTTCTAGACATTTTAGAGCATATACTGTCAACAAGGCTATCCACAGGAGGAGAAATCCACATCTGAAATGTTTAAAGAAAGGGATCTGTTTAAGTTAGGAATTGATGAATAAAATAAAAAAGAAATTATCCCTCCTACTTTGACTAGTGTTTACTGGGCACATCTAACTAAAAGACTAAGGATGGAGTCTAGATATAATGAACTCATGATTATTTTTACTCATTTTTTTTTCACTTGACTAAAGTGTATAGTGGGTAAGGGATTCTCCAGGAGGGGCTATGAACTGATTGAAAAGAAGTATCAAAAGATGATATATACTTAGGTGAACTGATCACAGCCATGCTGGTCGTCAGGGTAAAGGCTCAGAAATTTGCTTTGGTCAACACACAGAGAAAAGATCAGGCATAGATTCAAACTAAATCAAACAGGGAAGGTTCTGTTGGCAGGACCAGAACATTCACTCTCTGAAGGCAGAGCTCTATAGGAGGCCAACTTACAGTCAGAAGTGTCTGGGGGGAAGTGATATTTGAGTGAGAGGAAGCAATATGATTTGGTTAATAAATGACTTGAGGCTCCATGAACCTGACATGAACCATATGGCACAGGGAATGAACAGGTTATTTTCATATTGGGGCCCAGGTGCCTCTTCCCTAGTCAGAGTCTGGACTAGCACCCTCAACATTCCAACTCCTTAGATTTCCTGTATCTATGCCCTAGGTTCATCGTCTCCTTTTCTCCACCCTGCATTTCTCTAGAAGGACTGTATTATCATCAATTAGAGTCTATCTTTTGAAATTATAATAATAGTTCAGTCCTGCCTGAACTGGAGGAGACATCCTAATATTCTCGTAGCCTTTTCAATACTTCTAATCTCCTTTACAAACCAGCTCGATTAGTGCTGGTACAGGTGACTAAAAATTCAGTTAGGGCTAATTTTGTTAATTTAACACTCATGAGGCAATTTTATTTCTAAACACAATTCTTACAGTTTGCATAGGACATTCTAAATCTCTGACATTTCAAACACAAAATACTGTTTTAAGTGAAATTGGCTGTCATGTTAAGATATTCATTCAATGAGTTACCAAATTGATTTTTCTACTTCAGCGTAAAATAAAATGAGACACATAAGTGGTGGAAAAAACCGATTGTATTCTTCAGCTGAGGAAACTACAGTTGACAGTGATGCAAAAAACTAAAATGGGAAAGCTACTTTAACTTTTCTGAGGAGCCCCTTTTTCTCTTAACCTTGTTGCTTCCTGTTTGTGTCAATCCTGAGTCCCTCTGATCCTTGCTGCCTCTAAGGGCTTGGAGATGGAGGAAAGGGTTGAAGTAATCCAGAGAGTCTGCACTGACCTGGGCAGTTTCCTCCTAGCTCTTTGTCTGTAGGAAGCAGTTCAGTTCTGAGTCCTTTCAGCAAAGTTCTGGTTTGGTAAACGACATATAGAATGAGCACATGAGGAGCATTGGAAAGTTGCGGAGGCTCTTTCCAGGTCTCTTAAAATTTGGAGGTCATTGTGACCTTATGGATAATGGAAGGCCCCAAAGTGGCCTTTGGGTATGTTTCTAGTTATGCCTGGAAGCCTGGCTAGAGCCCAGCAAACCACTTGTGGGTCACATATAAATTGTAGTTGGTAGAGCTGGGGGGAAATGAAAGGACTGTGTCATGAGATGATGCGAACATCATAAAACCAGGTAGGTCACCCTAAGAGTCATCATTCTGAAGAGACTGGTCAGGGAGAATCTAGGTGCCAAGCCAATCAAAGAATATGCTTAAGAGTTAGGATGAGAGGCAGGGCTTGGTGAGCTTCCTATGTTAACAGCATTGATTTTGCAGTATATAATATGTATCTATAATAATTCACAAACAACATGTACATCTTGAGATTTAAACACCAATCTTGTGAATAAAACATTGTTGAGTACAGTTGCATCCCCTGTGTTCTCCTCTCTGGTTGCATCCTTCTCTGTCCCACAGAGGTAACCATGATCCTGAATTTCTCATGTACTTCCCTATATTTATACTACAGACGTATGTAGTCCTAAATTATATATAATTTTTTGCAAGTAGTAGCCTTCATATATATGCTATCATTCCCCATGAATACTTCTATAATGTAATGTTTTCATTCAGCATTATGTTTGTGAGATATATTTTGGTTGATAAATGTAGCACCAGGTCATACTTGTTTCACCAGCAGTGCTTTTGTACTATGGTGCTAGGTATGGGGAAGGAGAGGGGAAGCGAGCCACTTAAGGGTCCTGACCTGTTGTAGACAGTCCAGACTGTGCACTTAATGTCTCAAAGTGGTGCCGCAATTCACCCAGCAGCTAGCAGAGGAAGCTTACTATAGTGGAAGGAACTGAATTTACATAGAAAACCGGGAATCAACTAAATATAAATGATATTTCATGATAATAAGCACACAATAAGTATTTAATAAATGCTTGTTTACTGATAGAAAGTTTTTTTTTTAGTTAGATACATCACTGTTTCAAAAATTAGGCAATTTTACAAGTGCTATGGTAAAAATGCTCTAATTAATGCTTTTCTCCTTTGTTTCCTCCGCCTTTTCAGGATTCTGTCACTGCAGGTCTGAATCCTGATCTGTAGCTTTCTGAAGGATTGAAGGTGAACATCATTAAGAAATCTCAGCTGCAAGAGACTTCGGAGATCTTTTTCAGTTAAAACAATAATGACTTTCATGGAATGTAATCCCAGTGGAGCCTGTTTTCTGTATAGCTTGAAGAAATACCTAACCACCATCAGCAATTCTGCAGAGGCCTTGTAAAAACCACTGTACACAGAGCAACTGACTCACTCTGGGTTGGTCAAGAGGACCTTAAGAATTGTGGATATCAATTCACCTTCTGGAAGATTCATCCACTGCTACTCAGAGCTCCTGCTGAAATACCATGTCTAAGAACTCAGAGTTCATCAACCTGTCATTTTTATTAGATCATGAGAAGGAAATGATCCTGGGAGTCCTAAAGAGAGATGAATATTTGAAAAAAGTGGAGGACAAGAGAATAAGGTAATGTTCTTTTTTATCTTTTCTGCTCTTCTTGACTGCTTTCTACTTGTTTGAAACAATTTGGATCTGAAATTGGGCTACTGCGACTGCAATGGGGACAGATGTTGGTCAGTGACTTCATGGGTTCCCAGCAATAGTGCGAATATTAAAAAAACATCTTTGGCTCTTTACCATTTAGCCGAGGGGGGGGTGAAGATGGATTTGGGGTAATATGTTCATGAGAACGCCCATTTCCTAATAACATGATAATTAGTAGTTAAGATGAAAGACTGCCCAAGTTTGAGTACCAGCTCTGACATGTATTAGTTATGTGACTTTGAGGAAATTACTCAATTTCTCCATGCTTCAGTTTCCTCACCAATAAAACAAGGATAATAATAGTACCCCCCACATACACACACATAGAGTTGTTGTAAGGATTTAGTGTCTGGCACATACGTGCTCAATAAATGTTAGCTATTATTTATTTATAACGTCTTTCTCAGGTTAGTTATATTGGGGATTTGCCTCCACCGTAGCTGAGAGCAGTGGAGGGGGATCTGGAGAATGAAAAGTTCCCATTGTGTCCCAGAAATCACTTGAATTTCTTGAAATACCTCTTCATGTAAGGAGAGCTGAGTAATATGGGAAGTTGGGTTTCACATCAATTGTGGCCTGGGCTGATACTTAGTTTGTTCTGATGAGTATTAGTTCAGCCAACATTCATTCTGATTAGTTGCATCATCTGTTGGGAATAGTTACAGCCTCGTTCTCATTGATTGCAACATCCACTGTGATTGGTTGCTGCCTGTTCTATGCTTGTTGTTAAGTATATTTGGTTATTATTACATCTCATCCCTGAAGAAAGAAGGAAGCAGAAATAAGCACAGTTCTCTGTTCAGTCACTGCCAACTCTGCAACCTGTAGCTTTTACATAGTTTAGCTTCCAAAACTGTAATCGGAAACTCATTTTACTTGAGGAAAAAAACTTGTCATAAGATTGTCTTCACAGTTGCAGAAATCTTCAATATGCATAAAGGGACTAGGATTCTTAGAAATGGAAATGCATTGGAATATTCTTGATTGAAGCTATTTCATAGTTAAGAGCTCAGAATTTTCATTTCTATTCTTCCAAGATATTGAGCCACTCTTGAAGAAAGGAACGTTTTGATTAAAATTATTGCACTATTTCTATGGCTAGAATTCAGATGGTGATGAAATGCAGTTAATTGTTTTAAAGAAATCAGAAATGACATTTTTAACATTAGTAGACCAGTCATGGAAAGTGATTAAATTTTCTAATATGCTGCATGGGACTTATCAAGAATAAAGTGGTTGGTTGTCTACCTGACTCTTTAAACTTTTTTGAGGAAAACAGAAGAAAGGCTTTTGTAGATTTATAGAAAATAAATTTTTTTACAGCTCCTATGTGTTGTTCCCTTCTTTATTAACAGCAGTGGCTAATATTCATTGAGTATTTGCTCTGTGCTAAGTGCTTTAGATGTGTTGTTTCGTTTCATTCTGAGCTATCAAGGCATGAGACCAGGCCAGATGACTCAGGCTCTGTCACTCTTAATGGCCTCTTGTGTTGAGAAGCCAGGCTAGCGTGGGTGGCATAGTGTTTAGAGTACCTGCTGTTGAGTCGCACATCCAGGATTCAAATCTTAGTTGCACCATGAAATCTTTTTGTCACTTTAGACAAGATGCTTCCTTAGATAAATCTAACTACCTCATCTGACAAAATAGAAATAATAACATTGTCTACCTCATAAGATTATTGTAAAGATTGAATAAGTTAATGTTATAAAGAGCCTAGAACGATGCTAGCATGCAGTAAGCTCCATATTTGATGGCTACAATCATTAGCCCTATTGGTTGGTTTGTGTTGCCATTGATTTACTAGTTGCGGTAGACATTGTCGGTGCTTACACTCAGATATGTCCCTTTGTTGCACCTGTGAGCTCGTATCTCAGTTTCATGTACTTCTAAGAACTTGCAACTACTATCTTCTTCAGAGTACTGCCTTTGGACAACTGGAAATGCTTCACCCATAGGATTAGAGAGCTGCAAGGGCCAAGTAAACTTGAATTTATGTCCTTACTGGGAAGCGTGAAGCCAATGACTGACAGGTACAGAAACCCTTTGCCTCAAGGCAAGACAGACTGTGCAGTACAATTAGTGCTTCCGAGTTCCCCCATGGGATCAGGCTGAGGGTGAACTTCACCTAAATATCAAACCCTTGCTTTGCCCCTCTCCTCTCCCCTGTCCTCCTCTACTCCCTTATGGGTTTCTTCTGAGAGCACTCCTTCAATAAATCATTTGTATACAAATCCACATTCCAGAGTTGACTTCTTGAGAACCCAGCATCTGAGTGTGTGTGTGTGTGCATGTGTATCTCTCTCTCTCTCTCTCTCTCTCTCTCTCTCTCTCTCTATATATATATATATATATATATATATATATATAATAAATAAAGCTTATATTACTGAGGCCATTGCTATTTAACAAAGTTAGTTTCAAGGGAAATATAAATATATAAATATACTAAGTCCTTGGTTGAGCACTAAAGTAAAGGATTTGGGGTTTTTGACTGACAGCTTTAGACCTTCCTCACCATTTTATTCACACTTATTGCTGTTTATTTCCCGATAAAGACAGACAATTGATGTGCTATGGTCCAGGCTTCAGTATCTTGGTTAGACAGTATGACCTTGTGTTGACTATTCATCCTTTATCCTCCTCTAGTTCTTCCTCCTTTAATTATGAGTTTTAATATCAATCTTCATCAGTTCAGGGCTGCTTGATTCTGGCCCAGTAGGTCTTTATGACAATTTCCGGAAATATTTTCGATCATTTGGTTTATACTAGATTCCATGCTGGACACTGGGTGAAAGGCAGCAGGACATAAACGAAAAGAAGACCCCATTGGGGTCCGGGTATAGAATGCAAACTGTCTGTGAACTTATATTGGGGAAAAATTATGCCTTTATTTATATCAACCTCTAACTGAAACTTATCATCTCCTTCAATTATGGATGTAAGCAACATATCACAATAGTCTTATCAGTCCCTGTGACTGCATTACCAAGAGAAGTCAGAGATATTTCATATCACATTGCAGATGAATTAAATATCTCAAAATATTATTCCTTCTCATCACTACTACAAAATTATAGTAATTAGACCTGACACAAGATCTTGTTGTTTAATATGGTAATAAATATTTTAATAACTACTTCAGTATAATACATTTCCTTGGTTAACCTTATGCAGACAAAAAAAAAAAATGATTCTGAGAAAGGGTCCATAAGCTTCACCAGGCTGTCAAGGAAGTCCACAACACCACAAAGGTTAAGATACCCTTATGTAGAAACTCGTAGCCTAGTGGAGGGACAGTTATATGATCAGCTAAAGATAGTGCAATATTGAATGAAGTAAGCACAAACTAGCAGAGAACACTGTCTTTGGGGATTTATAGGAAATTGGCCCCCATTCTCATACTCTCCTGAACGCTCCTTTCTCCTTCTTTCCTTGCATCTCACCAGTGTGGTTATTCTTTCCTCTGTCTTTGCCAGACCAGACAGGAACTTAGCCATTTCTACTTGATATCCTCCAAAACCATCAACACAAAGAATTTGCATGTGCAACAGATTTTATTGCAACAGTAAACTTTAGAGCTAGCTATTACAATATTAGTTTTTCACCATGCTGCAGAAGTATAAGATGATATTTTGTGGGAGTCTAGGGAAACAAGTAATTATGAATAAGATAGAAATTGGAGGAACATTTTCACAGAGGAGGTAATGTTTGAACTTGGCCTCGAAAGGTGAAAAGGATCTTGACAGTTGGCAAATATAAGTATGTTTTACTGTTTACTATGAACCATAAAATTGCCTTCAGAGTCTGCTAATGGCTTTTTGAAGGAAATTGAAATCAAAGGAAATTTTTAAGAATTATAAAGGTTGCAAAGAGAAAGAGATCTGGAAAGTCAGAAAATTGGAGTTTGGGAAGCAGTGGGTTTATGGTTTGTGTGTTTGTCTGAGTAGATTGTCTTTAGAGATGAAGAAAATAGAAGAATGAGTAGTATGTAAAAAATTGTATTAAATTAACATCTTAGGCCTAATGCCCAACCATGTACCATAGTCCACCTACCCACGGAAGCATGGCATTAGTTAAGGTGAAACTGGTCTCTACATGCTCATGAAGGTGTTTTGCACCCAGAAGGCACTTAGTAAGCCTGATAATTCCCTGCAAATATGAATTGTAAGGAAAGGAAGGGGCATCTGCCTACTAAGAAAGTACTCCAAGCTCATCAACAAAGGCTCAAATATATTTCTATTTCTCTTACAGATCAAGCAGAAAGGAGTGGTAGAAGATAGCCAGACACAGGTTTTGACTGTTAGAGAATAAAAGTATTTCAAATGTTCTCTGTGGAGGACAAATCACTTACATTTATTGATGGCTTCAATACAATGAAAAAAGAGGGAAGAGTTGTTGCAAAGAAAATTGAGCTATCAACAGTGATTCAACTGGGAAAAATACTGGCAGTTTAGAAGTACAAAATACAAGTCTGTTATTTTGTGCTTTAGATTTTTCTAACTTTGGAACAACTCAGACTAGCATAGCATTTACACAGGTCATCGTATCTACTCCAAAAAATCTGGTTAATCTTACTCTATTCAATCTCCCTCATCTAAAAACAAATTATCTTAAATGTCTAATTTGTGGTATTAACCTCTATAAGAAATCTTCAATTTTAAGCGAGTATGCATTTCAGCAGTTCATTTGTGGACTTTATCCTCTCTGAGGGGACATTATTTCCATTTGCCCACCATACATAATATATTTGGGCTTATCTTTTCTTTGGTACCTAGTATTAGGCTTGTCTCAATGGTGAACTCCATTGGTTGTCTTACAGCATATGTTTCTCTATTCTTCCTCTCTAACTGAACCCCAGTTTTGTTCAGGTGTATACCCCACTCACAGCTCCAGCTGTGGATTTTTTAAATTATAATTAACCATTCCTTGTTTGGAATTCCCCTGGTATCCAAAATGATTGGTCTGGAGGTGGACATGAGATCAAAGATAACACAATCAGACATATAGCCCAGATTTTATAAAAGGTTCTCTCTCCCACTGGACATGTTCAATGAAACAAGCTATCCCAGTTGCTGTTAAGCAGCACATTGACAAATCTGAGCCAAGAGCACAACAGAGAATTGCTGTCCTGATATACTAGAGCCTACCACACTTCTGGACTTCTTATGTAAATAATATATTTCCTTGTTGTTTATAGCAGTTTGAATCAGATTTTCTGTTACCTAAAAGCATCCTGCAAACCTCATCAGTCAGAATCAAACATTTATTGAGCATCTTCTTTGGACCAAGTGCTATATATTTAATGTTGGAATAATGGAGGTGGGCAGAGACATAATCTTAGTGCTTGTTGGGTCCATAAAGAAGTTTGCAGTCATGTATCAGGTTCTATTCAGGGTGAAGATCAGGGCTCAGCAAACTTTTTTCTGTAAAAGGCCAGATATGGCTTCAACGGGCCATGTTTTCTGTTGCAACTACTCAACTTCACAATTATAGTATAAAAATAGCAGTGTACAATATGTAAAAGAAAGTCTATGACTGTGTTCCAATAAACTTCATTTACAAAAGTTGGCAGTGGGCCAGATTTGGCCCAAAGTCCATAGTTTGCTGACCCTTAGTGTTGAAGATAACACCTTGGTAGGTTTTGGCCTTTAGAACAGTTGTATATACCTGAAAGCCCTGATGGCCTTCTCAGGGAGAAGCAGGAAATCTATAGTTCAAGAGATAAGATAGATTTGGACTAGAGACAATCAGATATCAAAGATGGAGCATGGGCTCCTGTCTGGGAGGTTAAATGATTTCACAGATGATTTTTTATGCCATCTTCCAGGATATTTTTATGCCTCATCCAACATGTAGTGGCTCATGTCTTGGAACAGCTTAAATGTGTTTCACTATCAGTAGTAAAAGAAGAGTAAAATCAATCTGGAGGTATGGAAAATACCAATAAATAGCAGACGGTTCTGGAAAATTGCAAGGGGTAGGCTGCAAATTCATTTTCCTAATGAGATAAGAGCTATTAATATCCCCATTTACAGATGAAGAAACTGAGGTGCAAAGTTAAATAACTTGTCCCAGGTCGCACTGTTAGTAAGTGGCAGAGCTGCAATTTGTAGTCATGCAGTCTGGCTTCAAGGCCCACACTCCACTCTTAGGCCCCCTTTTTAAAAAATATATATTTTGCTCTTTTTATTTATTTGCTGTTTTTAGTCTCTGCCTCTTTCTTGATATGATCTTTTTTTATAATATACTTTTTAATTTTTTTAAAAAGATACTTAGATTACATAAATGTTACATAAAAAAATATGAGGATTCCCATCTGCCCTGCTCCCTCCTCCTCCCACATTTTCCCACATTAACAACGTCCTTCATTAGTG
>JAQZBX010094072.1:0-12073 GCA_029593785.1 Cabassous unicinctus | reverse complement strand
TTATATTTAGGTCTTTGATCTATTTTGAGTTAATTTTTGTATAATGTGTGAGATAGGAGTCCTTTTCATTCTTTTTTATGGTGTCAGTTATTTACATTTTTAAAGATTTATTTTATTTAATCCCCCTCTTGTTTTTGTGCTCGCTGTCTTGCTCTCTGTGTCCATTCGCTGTGTATTTTCTTGTCATCTCTCCCCTTTCTCTCTTTTTGTTGTGCCAGCTCTCCACGCGGGCCAGCTTGCCGCGTGGGCCAGCTCACTGCATGGGCCAGCTCACTGCATGGGCCAGCTCGCTGTGTGGGCCAGCTCGCTTTCACCAGGAGGCTCTAGGAAACGAACTCGGGACCTCCCAAATGGTAGGCGGGAGCCAAATTGCTTTAGCTATATCCGCTTCCCCCTTTTCATTCTTTTGGATATGGATATCCAGTTCTCCAAGCACCATTTATTAAAGAGACTTTTCTGTCCCATTGAGTGGATTTGGTAGCCTTGTCAAAAATCAATTGACCATAGAGGTGGGGATCTATTTCTGAACTCTCAATTTGATTCCATTGATCAGTATGTCTGTCTTTATGTCAATACCATGCTGTTTTGACGACTTTAGTTTTGTAATATGATTTAAAGTCAGGTAGTTTGAGCCCACTGACTTTGTTCTTTTTTATTTGAACATATTTGTGGCTATTTGGGGTCCCTTTCCCTTCCAAATAAATTTGGTAATTGACTTTTCCACTTCTGGAAAGTAGGCTGTTGGAATTTTGATTGGGATTGCATTGAATCTGTAAATCAATTTGGATAGAATTGATATCTTAATGATATTTAGTCTTTCAATCAATGAACATGGAATGTGCTTCCATTTGTTTAGGTGTTCTTTAATTTCATTTAGCAATGTTTTGTATTTTTCTGAGTACAGGTACTTTACATCCTTGGTTAAATTTATTCCAAGATATTTGACTCTTTTAGATGCTATTGTAAATGGAATTTTTTCCTGATTTCTTCCTCAAATTGTTCATTTCTAGTGTATAGAAACAATTCTAATTTTTGAGTGTTGATCTTGTATTCCATCACTTTACTGAACTTCTTTATTAGCTCTAGTGGCTTTATCGTAGATTTTACTGAGTTTTCTAAATAGAGCATCATGTCATCTGCAAGTAGTGAAAGTTTTACTTCTTTCTTTCTAAATTGGATTTCTTTTATATATTTTTCTTGCCTATTTGCTCTCCCTAGAATTTCTAGTACAGTATTGAATAACCTGGTGACAATGGGCATCCTTGTCTTGTTCTCTATATCATTAGGAAAGCTTTCAACCCTTCATCATTAAGTATGATGTTGGCTAAGGGTTTTTCATATATGTCCTGTATCTTGTTGAGGAAGTTTCCTTCTATTCCTATGTCTCAAAGTGTTTTTATCAAGAAAGGATGCTGTATTTTGTCAAATGCCTTTTCTGCGTCAACAGCAATGATGATGTGATTTTTCTCATTCAATTTGTTAGTGTGGTATATTACATTAATTGGTTTTCTTGTGTTGAACCACCCTTGCATACCTGGGATAAAACCCACTTGATCATGCTGTTGGATTCCATTTGAAAATATTTGGTTAAGAATGTTTGCATCTATATTAACTAGAGAGATTGGACTGCCATTTGTTCTCTTGTAGTATCTTTATCTGGCTTTATATTAAGTTGATGTTGGCCTAATAAAATGAGTTAGGTAGTGTTTCCTACTCTTCAATTGTTTGGAAGAGTTTGAGCAAGATGGATATTAAATCTTCTTAAAATGATTGGTAGACTTGACCTGTGAAGCCATCTGGTCTTGGGCTTTCCTTTGTTAAGAGGTTTTTCATGACTGATTTAATATCTTTACTTCTGCTTGGTTTGTTGAGATCTTCTACTTCTTTAGCCAGTGTACATAGTTTGTATGTTTCTAGGAAGTTGTGCATTTCATCTAAGTTGTCTAATCTGTTGGCATACAGTTGCTCATAGTATCTTCTTATGACATTTCTTATTTCAGTGGGATCAATAGTAATGTCCCCCTGATTTCTGATTTTATTTATTTGTTGCTTTCTCTCTTTTTTTTCTTTCTCAGTCTAACTAAGGGTTTATCGATTCTGTTGATCTTCTTGAAGAACCAACTTTTGGTTTTGTTGACTCTCTCTAGTGTTTTTTGTTTTCAATTTCATTTATTTCTGCTATAATCTTTGTTATTTCTTTTCTTCTTCTTGCGTTGGGATAAACTTGCTGTTCTTTTTCTACTTCCTCCAGATATGCAGTTAGATCTTTGATTTTAGCTCATTCTTCTTTTTTAATGTAAGCATTGAAGGCTATAAATTTCCTTAATGCTTACATGGCATTTCATAGGTTTTGATATGTTGCGTTCTCGTTTTCATTTGCCTTGAGATATTTACTGATTTCTCTTGCAATTTCTTCTTTTTTTCATTTAAAAAATTTTATTGAAGTATATCATTCATACATAAACATACATAAACACTAAGTGTATAGTAAAAGTTGTGAACTTACAAAACACATATACATAACATACAGGGCTCCTAAAAATCACCCCACCAACACCTGTCATTGTTGTGGAATATTTCTTACAATGAAAGACTATCATCAAAATACTGCTACTAACTATAGTCCATATCTTACATTTGGTGTATTTTTTCTCTAACCCACCCTATTATTAACAACTTATTTAAGTATTATATATTTGTTGTAGTTTATGAGATAATGTTCTCATATTTGTTCTGTAAACCACAAACACAGTGAATCCTGTGGTAGATGATGGACTGTGCAATTTCTTCTTTGACCTACTGATTGTTTAAAAATTGTGTCGTAAATGTCCATATATTTGTGAATTGTCTAGTTCTCCTCCTGTTATTGATTTTCATCTTCATTCCATTATGATCAGAGAATGTGCTTTGTATAATTTCAATGTTTTTAAATTTATTGAGACCTGTTTTGTGACCTAACATATGGTCTATCCTGGAAAAAGATCCATGTGCACTTGAGAAGAATGTATATCCTGCTGTTCGGGGGTGCACTATTTTGTATATGTCTGTTAGGTCTAGTTTCTTTGTTGATCTCTTTGTTTCTTTGTTGATCTGTCTGGTTGTTCTATCTATTGATGTGAGTGGCATGTTGAACCGTCCAACTATTATTGTAGAGATGTCTGTTTGTCTTTTCAGTTTTGCCAGTGTTTGCCTCATATATTTTGCCTCTGGTTAGGTGAATAAATATTTATAATTTTATTTCTTCTTGGTGAATTGCCCCTTTTATTAGTATAAAATGTACTTCTTCATCTAACAGTTTTGCATTTAAAATACATTTTTCCAATATTAGTATAGCTATTTCAACTCTAGTTTTGGTTACAGTTTGCATAGAATATATTTTTCCACCCTTTCACTCCCAACCTCTTTGTGTCCTTGTGTATAAGCTGAGTCTCTTGTAGACAGCATATAGATTACTCATATTTTTATCCCTTCAGCCAGTCTGTGGCTTTTGATTGGGGAGCTCAAGCTATTAACATTGAATGTTATTACTGTAAAGGTATTATTTACTTTGACCATTTTATACTTTGGCTTTCATGTTATACCTTACTATTGTCTGTCTTCTTACCCTTTTAGTTATCCTTACTAATAATCTTCATTTCTACACTCTTCTCCAAACCTCTCTCTCATGTCTTTTCCTTTCAGGCTGCAGTGCTTCCTTTAATATTCCTTGTATGGCTGTTCTCTTGGTGATGAACTCTCTCAGTTTCTGTGTATCTGTGAAAACTTTAAACTCACCCTCATTTTTAAAGGACAGCTTTGACAGACAAAGAATTCTTGGCTGAAAGTTTTTTTCTTTGAGGATCTTAAATAAATCATACCACTGCCTTCTCACTTCTGATTTCTGAGGAGAAATCCAAACTAAGTCTTAGTTTACATCCTTTGTATGTGATGAATCACTTTTCTTCGCTGCTTTCAGAATTCTATATCTTTGGCATTTGACATTCTGAATAGTTTTGTCTCAGAATAAATCTGTTTGGATTTATTCTGTTTGGAGTATGTTGCCCTTCTTGGATATGAATATGTCTTTCATAAAAGCTGGGAAATTGGGGGCCATTATTTCCTCAAATATTCTTTCTGCTCTTTTTCCATTCTCTTCTCCTTCCAGGACATGCATGATACATAGGTTTATGCATTTCACACTGTCATTCAATTGCCTGAGACTCTGTTCAATTTTTCCATTCTTATCTCTATTCTTCTGTCTTCTAATTTGTTGATCCATTCTTCGCCATTTCAAATCTGCTGTTGTATGCCTCTAATGTATTTTAATCTTGTCCATTGTGTCTTTTATTCTCCTAAGATCTGTTACTTTTCTTTGCAAGTTTTCAAATTCTTCTTTATGCTCATTCAATGTCCTCTTCATATCCTTTATCTCTTTAACTATATTTTCCTTCAACATCTTGATTTGATTCAGGAGATTTATGTGAGCATCACTGATTGTTTCAAATCCTGTGTCTCATCTGGATTTTTAATTTGTCCCTTTGACTGAGCTATATCTTCCTGTTTCTTAGTATGACTTGTAATTTTTTGCTACTGTCTAGGCATCTGATTATGTTGGTGAGTGTAGCAGCTTGATATTATTGATGAATTCCAAAAAGAAATATTGGACTATATTTTTAAACTGGTCTTTTCTTCTGGGTGTATTAGAGTGTATTGGATTCAGAGGTTTTACTTTTACTTGCTTACATAATGATTAAGGCTTTGATTGGGCCATGTCAGTAAGATGTTGAGTCCCCGCCCACCATAGGGGGCATGGACTTACAGAGAAAGCACACTGCAGAGAAGGGAGGTTGGAGTTTTTGAGCTGGAGCCCCAGGAAGTAAGCACACAGAGGAGCTTGGTCGTGAGGAAAGAGAGAAGGCCCTGGGAAAAGAGACCAGGCATTTTCCTGACAGTTCACAGCTGGCCTTGTGGAGAGAACAAAGCAGCTAAACCTGGAGAGAATTGAGCTCCAGGGAAAGAGACAAAGCCTAGAGACCCTGACCCTGGAGCTTAAGAGGAAGAGGAAGGCTGATTGTTGGCAACCATCTTGCTTCAACATGTGGCAACAGACTTTGGTGAGGGAAGTAACTTATGCTTTATGGCCTGGTAACTGTAAGCTTCTACCCCAAATAAATACCCTTTATAAAAGCCACCAGGTTTCTGGTATTTTGCATCAGCACCCTTTTGGCTGACTAATACAGTGAGTTTACTCTTATGGTTAATTTTTCTCTCTTGCCTAGGCTTTTATTTTTTATTTTGTCTTATGGCTCTTCTTTGAATCTTGGTTCAACTTATTCTAAATCTTTAAAATTTCCTATGTTTAAGCTATCAAAACAGAGCCAGGGACTGACTAATGGGGTGCAAACCATATATCCAAAGGGGCCTGAAGATAGGAACAGACAAATTGCCAACAAGCCTTTTATTCCCCCTTCATTTTCCTAGCCTTCCAGGAGATGGCGCTCTTCAGAGAACCATTTGCTGGAGGTGTCTCTTCTATCCTCCATGAGATGGTGTTTCTGGGCCGGTTAGAGCTGTGATTCAAAGTTGGGCCCTGCTGCTCAAACTCACGGATCAAAAGCCACATTCAGCCCTTTGCCACAGCCTCTCTCTTTCCACAGAGGAAAACATCTGCTTCCCTTTCAACCAGAGGCAATCAGCCAAAGGTTATACTGAGTCTCTTCACCTCAGAGGTGGGGGAATTGATGCTGTTCCCTGCTGCAGGGGCAAATAACTCAAAATTTTTGCTTAGATCTCTTCATCTCTCTGTCCCACTTCCTCCTGGACTATGCGTGGCACTCCCCTGTTCCGCAGATCCCCAAAGCAGCTGCTTTGGACAGCTTCTGCCTTTCTTCTACTGTTTTTGTAAGATAGATGAGCCCGGCTGTCCCTTCTCTGTGGCCAACTTCCCAGAACTCCTATTTGTGAAAAACTTAATTGTGTTGGAAAAACTATCAGGACTTTGGCTGAGAAAAAAAACTATAGTTTGGCACACCCACAGCATTCCTCCAGTACCCAAAGTTCTTTGTTCCAGAATCCCTCATGTGCAATGCAAAACATGCTTCAACGTGGCTTGAATCCACGGTCAGGCCATGCTCTTTGTTTCTGTGGGCCTATACCCAAGGCTGCGCTTGGTAACAGTGTGGAAATGTCTTCTGTTATTCTCTTTCTCACACACATGGCTCCATAGTTTGGTTAGGAACCAATTTTGTTAGCTTTGTTGTATTTTCTTTTACATCTTTTAAAAGCTCATTGAGTTTGTTTCAGATTTGTACAACTGATTCTCTTGCTGTTGCACTGAATTATAAAGTGTTAGAATTAGAATCATCTGGTCCAGCGACTACATCTAATTCTTAAATCTGTTATTTAATGTTGCCAAATTGTTGCCCAGCTCTGCTTGAATACTTCTAATGACAAGGAGCTCACTTTTTTTCCTTATGTTCCTCCTCCAGGACACATTTCATCTTGACCATCTCTGGTTATCTCTCAAGTTACTTCCAATTGTGGTCTGACAGAAAAAGTTTAGCTTTACTTTTTTGTGGTAGTTTTTTGGAGATTTGAAGACAGAAAACCCATTTCTTGAATTTTTTCCCAGAAGTAAACATCTCAGTTTTGAGTCCCTTTGTTCTGGACTTTATCTTCTGAATAAAAAATGTGTCTATATCCCTCATCCAAGGTGATTGGAATATACACTTGTTCCCTTTCTGCCACTTTAATGACATCACATGCTCTTTGTTCATGTATCTCTGTAGATTATTTTTATGTTAATTTGACATATGATTTAATTAAAACACATACTCTGAACCCCTCTTTTCTACCTATCCTCTCCTGCCTCCAAGAGACAAACATTCTAATTTGGCATAACAATATCTGGCTTAACATTGCTTGGCATATGAAGTCCCTAAAAGGTCATCTTCCTTTGTTTTTGTATTCTAAAGTAGTTCAAACTCCAAGATGTTTTTGAAGTCTTAAATATTAGTATGTATTGTGAAATTTTTGATTTTTACCCACAATAAAAAAAATTTTTTTAAATCTCTCTGGGGATGTTTTTCATAACATCTTTGAACTAGATAACACTATAATAAATGAAATATTCTAAACTGGATTAAAAGGTTATTTCCTTGGTGCGTCATGCTGACAGAGAATATGAAACCTCCCATTAGACCTTAGACGTCTTTGACTGTCAGTGCAGTGACTGATTCCACTAGGTTTCTATCCTCCACTGCTCAGTGCAAACTTTAGTCAGAAAAATATCTGTCAGTTTTTCATTTTGAGCAGCATGAAGGCAAAAAAAAGGAGATATAAGAAGAGTCAGAAATAAATATGAGACACAAGAAACTTTGTTATCATAAACTAATAACCTGATTCCAGGTAATCAGAGCCAAAGGCCAATGGAAAACCATCATTAGAAATTAAGAAAAGGGAAGAGCCCTCATAGAAGACCAGAGTCAAACAAAAAAATGGGCAATGATCAGGAACAGGCAAAGAATAATGCCAGCAAATCATGTTGAAGGACAGGACAGGAGTCTATATCCCAGGGAGTTAAGATACCTGCAATCAAAAGTGAGGTCTCATACTCAGATGAGTAATTGGTTATGTTTTCCTTTGAAGATTTTCTATGAAGCCAGGAATTTCTGCCAGAAGTTCTGTAAAGTGCTACACCAAGCATCCTGGATGTCTATTACAGCGAGAGTGAATAGGTAAAATGTGGTGAGTGCATACCATAGAGCATTATGCAGCAGATAAAAACAACAGATTAGATACACACATAGAATTATAATGGGCCTTAAAAATATAGTTCTTAGTAAAAATATTTTAAATGAGGTTTTATCATTTACCAAGAGTGAGATACCATTTACATAAATTTAAAAAATACACACATTGTGCAATACACCTTTTAAATGAACACATCCAAAGATACACCTTTACCACAATAGATCGTCACCTATGACAGAATATAGGAATAAAAATGTATAAATGAGTTATTCAAGAGTGAAGCTTGCTTGGATCACTGGTGAATTGAGGAATATGATGGCATCAACCTTCTGTACCTGAGAGCAATAAAAAAAGTAAAAAGCTAAGCTAGCCTTTACAAATAGGAAAGGTCACTAGATGACTACGGAATAAGCATAACATTGCTGCCCAGTAGAACTTTTGGTGATAATGAAAATGTTCTGTATCTGCACTGTCCTATATGGTAGCCCCTAGCCACAAATGACTAAGTGCTTAAAATGTGAGTAGTGTGACGAGGGACTGAAATTTTCATTTTATTCAATTTTAATTAATTTAGATTTAAATTTATATAGCTACATGTGGCTAGTGGCTATCACATTGGACAGCACAGGTTAGAAGTTGCTAGTGAGTTCAGATACCAGCACAGAAAAGGTAAATGTATGCTGTAGTTGCAGAAAACCATCCTTCTAACACTTGATCCTACCCATATATGAAAATAAAGGAAGCTAAGAAAACCAGGATTGCTAAAAAAGAACAGCGCTCATCTTCCCCTTTCCCAAAACTTGTTTTGCCCATCAGTAGATGAATCTCCAGAAGCCTGGCCCCTAGAAGTTCTTCCCTACTGTGGACTTGGCTACTAGAATTCGTAAGAGTATTGCAGAGCTAGCTTCTGCTGTTAAGAAAATGTGGGATTTTGGGGGCCGGATATGGCTCAAATGATTGAGCGTCCGTCTCCTATGGAGGGACCTGGGTTCGATCCCTGGGACCTCCTGGTAAAAATAAAGAAAAATATGGAAGGCACGCGGCCACTAGGCCCCCCAAGCAGGTGCACCGCCAGGCCCTGCTAAGCCATGCAGCAAGATGATGACGTAACAGGAGAGTGACACAAGGGAAAGCCAAGACAAGACACACCGAAAAACCAGGAACTAAGGTGGCATAGGTGGTAGGATGCCTCTTTCCCACATCAGAGTTTCCCAGGATTGAATCCCAGTGAAGACAGGAGGAGAGGGATGAGAAGAGAAGACAGGAAACAGACACAGAGAATTGCCCAGCGAATAGACACAGAAACAGCAATAAACGGGAGAGGGGGTGTCAAAATGGATAAAAGTTAATAAATAAATAAATCTTTTTTAAAATGTGGGGTTTCAAATTACACATGCAATGGGTGTTGCCTGTACAGGCTTTAAAACAGAGTGCCATCTATATGACTTTGGACATCAGCCAAGATTGGCTTGCTTTGAGTGCTGGAGAAGATACTTCAAGTAGCTACTGCAAAGACTATGATGCTCTGAAGGCTTTTTTGCTGCCTTGGGTGTGGGAGAGAGTAATGAATTGCCAGCTGTCACAATAGAGAGATAGTAGTGACAGATAATTGCTGGGCTGCTGAAGAACTCTGACTAGAATGGAAGCATAACTATTCTTAGGCCCACCTCTTCTTTTGTAATGTCCCTCATGTTGAACCCCTAATCCTTTCCCTTATTCCTGGATAAGCATTCCCAGGCCCATGTGGAAAATTAGAGGAATATGAGAAAAGAGCTTCTAATGTGAAAGGGGTGCATAGGCTTGTGGCATTAGGACTTGTGGCCTTATGTGCATATGGATTCTTGGGTAGTTTTGTGAGGTTATTGGCATTTTTCTTGCTTGGGTTGAATACAAATTCTACAGAAGTTGTAAAAGTGTTTTTGTAAACTGACAAACTCACCTTAAAGTATTTTTCTCCACATAAAACTAGCTGAACAAGGAGATAACCTGCTGGAGTCCACCCTCTGGTGGAGGATGCTGGGCCCTTTGACCTTTAGCAGTAACAGGTCTTCTGAGAGCTACCAGCCTATCAGTTTGAGAGCGACTGCTGGCCCCACCACAAGCATATCTGTAAAAGCAGTGTAGTAGGGATGGGGTGGGATCTGAAATAATAGTATCACCACTTGTTAAGTGATATTTAATGACGGCAAGTCCAGAGTCAAATGGGGAGTTTTACTTGTCTTCATGAGGAATGATCAGAGATAGATTCCTTTTCATTTAGGCCCTGGTCATATGAACCAGAGGGATTTTTCCCTTAATGAAAGAAATCATAATTGGACCAAATCTGGAAGACCCCTATACTGTAGATTAAAAAAGCTAGAAGAATAACTTGGAAGTAAAATCAAAATACAAAAATAAATATTTGAGCCAATCCAAGATTCATCTCATAGAAAGATCTGCTATGTCAGATATATTCCTACTTTTCTTAGACTATAAGTGCCTTGAAGATAAAGTTTGTTTTTCTCATTTATGTTTTCCTCATGGCATAGTCTAGCAAACAAAATAGGTACATAATAAATGTGGATAATATGAACCTACATCCACACCCATGTGTCAGTTCCAGACTTCCAACAAGTTATTCATATTTGAGTTTCACACAGCCAATAGGGGTAAGGAAGTGGATGCTTCACTAAGCCCCAGATCCACAGATACTCGTAAATGTTAAACTGTCATGTTTTTCATGTTTTTCACTACCTGGAATAAAAGATGCAAATATTCCTGTTAGGAAGACCTTGGAGCTATCTCTGAAATTAGAAGGGAGGGCCAGGTATTTTACAAGTGATGAAACTGAGAGCCCCAGTTAGTTGTAACAGCTAGCTCTGCATCTCATGGGAAAACCACATTAGGGCCAGGATTGATTCCAAGGTTCCTGAGCCAACCTATTGGTATCACTTTGCTCATGGGATGTTTTATATTTGGTTATGTGTTGTCATCAGTTTACTTGGGACCATTTATAGATGATTCTTGTCTACTTTCCAAAAAATAGAAGTTCTATCAGGAAATGGGTAGATATATCTAATTCTTTAGGGGTTCCAAATAAATATGGTAATTAATTTGATGTTTATTTATTTATACATTTTTCCTGATTTAGTGTTAGACTGAAGTAGAAAATGAGTAAAAGACTATAAAAGAAGACTGTTATGATAAATTGGGAATTTAAAAATATTTCTTAATTGTTATGGTATCCCTGGTCCCTCCACCGCCTCCCTCCAAAAAAACAAAATGAAACAAAACAAAACATTTCAAGTGTTGGTTTAACTGGGCATTATGAATTACTTGAATTTATTTTAGCACTTTTAGATCAAATGAATTCATGGATCTGCTTGTCTTCCACTTTCTGATCCTTTATGCAGAATCCTTCTTCCACAATGGGAGAAGAAAAGCACCGTGATTTTTCAGTGTTCACGAACATCGTGTGTGTGTGTGTATGTGTGTGTGTGTGGAGGGGTGTGAGGTGGTGCTTGAGGTGGTATGGTTCAGGCTGACAACACAGAGCTCTAGAATCTAGAGGCTGAAAGACAGTGTCTCCTCTCCAGATGGATTTGGGGTTTGGCTTTCTTTTCCCCCACCTCCATCCCTTCCCCTCCCAAGATAAGCAGGACAGCCTTCTTAATTGTGACAGCATTTCCAACAGTAAAGACAAAGTATGTAGCCCTCTGATTACTGGTTATTTTGATTTATAACTTATATTTTACTCGGTAGGTAATGTGATGGCACAGGAATATTTCTGGAAAGTAACATATTCAAGGATATGTATGTTTTACCAACTCTTTGTGTGAAGTTGCATAAGTAGATTCCCCTTTCTGGGCCTTGGTTACCCCATTGTAAAATGGGGATTTAAGGTCTAAACTATCTTCCAAGATACTTCCAGCCCTGTAGTTCAGTGACTGTATTTCTGAAAAGAATTTAATAACATTGTAAATTATAATTAACAGTTTAGTTTAGCAATCAGAAAAGAGAGGTTAAAAAACATATGGAGGGAGTGTTGAAAGGATGATGGCAGAGTAAGGAACTCCAAGAGTCAGCTTGTCCTACAGGGCAGTTAATAATCAACCAGAGCTATCTAAAGCAGCTCTTTGGGGGCTCCAGGAGACCAGAAGAACATCCTGCAACATCCTTCAAAGAATGGAAGAAGGAGACTGCCCATCTGCAGAGAAGATTCATGGGTAGAGCACTCCACACCATGGAGGCTGATGCCCATACTCCACTGGTGGCACAAGCCACCTCAGGAGATACTCCATGGCTGGAATTGGAAGCCCCATTTCCCAAAAATGGGGGAGAAAGAGACGGTTGGCCACCAACT
>JAQZBX010094071.1:0-12073 GCA_029593785.1 Cabassous unicinctus | reverse complement strand
CCTTGGAGAGGATTTGTTTCAGCCTAATAGCCTGGAAACTGAGCCCCAGAGCAGGAGAGTGCCAGGATACTCAACATCACACAGTGAGTTCAAAGCAGTCAGGTCTAGAATCCAGGACTCCTGGCTCCCAGGCCAGTGTACTCACTCCCAATACCTGGGAACTTGAAGCAATTCTTATTTCCAGAACCATGCTAGCTATCAAATACATGGGCCAACTAATTCAATTTTAGATTGTTTTAATGGAAGCAACAGAAAGACAGTATAAATTACTGATAAGAATTTGGGCTTTGGAGTCACCCAGACTGGGGTTACCAGCTGTGTGAACTTGGATAAGCCACCCAACTGCTCTGAGAATATGAAAGTATTGTGATAGGACTGGAGCATAGGAGGTGAGGATGAAAGTGGGGACAGGTGATACTGAAGAGGCAAGCAGAAGAAAGTCCACAGAAGGATTTTCATTCTTGAATGTTGTATCTGGATAAGTGGATTTCTTTATCTTCATCTTTTTTCTTATTTGGGAAATAATGTGGTACCATGATACAATTGAAAGAGTAGGAGATCTAGAATAAAAGAACAGAGTGGATTATCACCTCCATCACTTTTCAATTTGTGTTATTGTGGGCAAGACAATATATAAATCTTGGTTACTTTGCCTTTGGGGGATCCCTTTGGAACACTCACTGCCTCTTGGCCTCTTGTCTGATTCTAGCTATAGCTACTGTAAGTAGTTCCACTCAAGCTTCTATCAGCTTCACTTTGGATAGCACCTTAGTCAAGTGTGTGCTGCTTCCTGATTGGGAAATGCAAGTGGAGAGTCTTCAGAAAGGGGGTGGCAGGGATGAGCACTGTAATGGAAGCCTATGAGATAATGCTTCCTTGTGTTGACTTTCTCTCTTCCCTCCATCCATCACTTCTGCTGCTTGGCATCAGTTCTCAAATAAACTACCTGCATGCTTGTTTCAGGCTCTGCTTCTAGTGGAACCCAGGCTAAGACATCATCTGTTAAGTGGGAGTCATAATACAATCCTCAGGATTGTTGTGAAGATTAAATGAGGTAGCCCACGTAAAACATATAGCACGGCCTTTGGCACAGAATAAGTACTCAAGAAGTACCACGTCTTATGATTAAACTACTGGTTCTGTTCATGGATTTACATCATCAATTCTGGTGTCTATATCACATTTCTTATTTGTAAGTTAAAGGCTGAGTTTTAATATGGTAATGTGACTTTTGTTTTCCAGGCCAATTCAGTAAAGGAATTTTAAAACAATAAAACACTAGAGTGGACTTACTGGTATTGTACTATAGACTTACTGTGATTCTAGCAATGGAAGAAATTACAACATTGATGTGGAGGCAGTGGCCACTTGAGGCTCTGAGGGCAGGGAGAGGGAAAAACAGGTGTAATATGGGGCCTTTTTCGGGACTTGGGAATCATCCTGAATGACCTTGCAATGCAGATATAGGCCATTATATATCTTCCCATAACCTGCAGAATTGTGTGGGAGGGAGTGTAGACTACAATGTGAACTATGGTCCATGCTCAGTGGCAAAGCCCCAGGATGTGTTTATCAATTGCAATGAATGTGCCACACTAATGAAGGATGTTGCTTATGTGGGAGGGTGAGGGAGGTGTGGGGAGCAGGGCATATGGGAATCCCCATGTTTTTTGTGTAACATTTATGTAATCTAAGTATCTTTAGAAAAATAAAAAAATACATTAAAAACAACAACAACAACAACAAAACCAATAAAATAGATTTCTTTGGTCCACTCACCAATGATAGATGGACTTCCATATTTTCCCTGCTTGTTTTCTCCGGTTTATTCTTGATGTTTCCAGGTTGCAGAATCATGTGTGTTTTCCACTACTGTAGGGGGTTCAGTATTTCCTTTTCTACCTGCTGCGTATTTGATGACAGTGTTTTATGCCCATTTTTCAGATGTAGTAATTGAAGCTTAGTTACTTTCTTACATTGTTGAAAGTCATGCAACCAGTAAGTGGTAGAACCTGAAATTGAATGGATTCTGATTTCAGAACCCAAGTTTTTGGAATCACTATATTACAGCAATTGGTTTCTCTTCAACATTTCTATTCCATTCCTCATGATTCAATTATAGTCACTCTTACATATGTGTAGAGTGTAGATTATTTTAAGTTCCTTTTTTTTCAGAGACAAGGACAACTTTACCAGATTGAAATCCTCAAGATGAAGGAGGCCAGGAAGCAAAACTCATCAGAACAGTAGCGGAAGTTTTCATGGAGCGGCTATGAGTCAGAAACTTTTAATGAATCCAGTTGTATTGTTTACCAAGTTAAGATCCTCTCAGATGTCAGGAGATAGACGCTTAGATGTCAGCTCATAAAATACAGCTCTGGTGTGATAGCAAACATATGAGAGGATGGAATCCCTCCGTGCTAAAAGATAATGAAGGAGGCCAGAGATAAGGTGGAAGAAAAACTAGTTACCAAGCGGGATAGCAATTGTTTTGTGCTAAATCAAATATTTATGAGGCTGGGATTTGATTACCCATGGCTTAACAATTCAAGGGAAAGATAATTTTCAAGAGATGCCCAAGTTATTGGAGTAATTCAGATAAGTGCACCTTGTATGAAAATAATTAACTGCTAGAATCTGGAATGCATGCAACTTGTGATGGGAATAGAAGATATTTTGCAATGTGAAGGCATGATGGCATAACATGTTGGAAGGATTAAAATATATCCTGTTGTCATAGGCACCATCCCATCCCTTGTCAATACAGAACATTTGGTTTTGATTTTGGATTTCACTAACATTTAGTGCCTACCATGTGTCAGACATTTTTATATTGGCTTTAAAAAATTTAATAATAATAAAACCCAATAAGATAGATATTATTATTTCACTTTAACTATAAAGAAACTGATACTCAGAGAAGTTAAATGGTGCTCAAGGACATAGAGTGAGAAGAAAGTTGGCCTCGGTACTCAGGTCTGTATGTCACCAAAATCCACGATCTTTTCCCCATACCACTCTGCCATTCAGGCATTTCTAAACTATAGTTTCTGGTCCAAAAGGGGGTTATGGAGAGTTGGCATGAGTTATGTAGTCCTGGTGGAGCATTACGTTATTTTGAGTGGGAATGAAATAAAGGAGGTCAAGAACATTCATCAAGTGTGCCCACTGATTCATTCCTGGAAAAGCTTGCTCATTACCTTTGGTGAGAAATGAACCAAAGACTGCCAGAGCTGAAGGGACCTGGCACTCATGTGGTTCAACCTCCTCGTTTTACAGATGAGAACCCTGGGGCTCATCAGGGAGAAGTGATTTGTCCAAGGTTGTTATGTGATGAATCAGTGTCAGAGCTTGCTCACCAGCGTCCTAGTTCTCTGCAGCACAATCTTTGGTCTGTTCTCTGGAACTACATGTGATAAGACTAATTTTCCTTTCACATAACAGCCCCTTCAATATTTGGTGACATGCACCTGTGCCCCCAAGTCTCCTCTTCTTCAATCTAAGCAGTCTTTCATTGTTCAAGCATTCCCATCATGGCAGCTTCCAGACTCCTCATCATGTTTGATCTCTTCCAGGAATGCATCAGATTGCCAATTTCCCTTTCCAACTTCAGTATCCAGAAGTGAATACATCATCCCAGGATATAGCAGTGAAGGATTTAATTAAGGGGAGTGGATATGAGTCCTTGCAACTTGCACAACTCAGATTGAGTTTTGTAAAGAACTCAGTGTTATGAAGAAAATTTCAAGCTACAATTATTTGTTTCAAGATTATAGAGTCATGAATATAGTAAACTGGAAGGAAACAGAATGTTTTTCCTACTTCAATTATAAAATAATGTTGGATAAAATAAAACAAAAGACGTTTTTGTATATATAGCTGAAGAACAAACCAAGAATAGAAAAGACCCAGGTGCCAAAACAAAGGTAGAGCTCAAAGTCAGAGTAGTTAGTGGACCTAAAGCTGAAAAGCCTTATGTGGTTATTAGAATATCATATAGAAGAACTTAAAGGCTGGAGATGAAGATTCTCGGATATTGGCATCAGGCAGAGTTTCAAGGCTTCATCTCTCACAGTTAGCTGAACTACCTGTGTAAAGGCAGGATCCATAAAGTTCTGTCCATTCCCAGAATAGGGAGAGAAAAATCTGGCCTACCTGTGCTGGGATGCAGAAAGGAAGTTTGAAGTCAATCGATGAGAAATGAGAACTGAACCACACCACACATAGTTCTGGGATCTGACTTTCCAGTTCTCGCGTGATATGAATGCTAAGCCAAGTAATTAACATAAAAACTAGACTAGAACCAGTGAAGACCAGAAGACTAACAAAGGCAGATGTAATACATGTCTAGGGACATTTCCAGAGCACTAGAACCCCCAAGGCACCCCCAAGATGAGCTCACAATCAAATTTTAAAAGTCACACAAAGGGATAAATTGCCATGAGGGAAGCCAGCAGAGGAAATAAACATCAGTGGCTGGAATAAATATCATCTTGAGAAACAGAAATAATGGAAAAATAAAAAATTGACTTTCAAATAAGTAGATTTAAAATGGTAAAAAAGAAAAGATCAAAGAAATGAAGACATAAATAGGATAATTTGAAAAATCACAGGTCAATTTGAAACAGAACCAAAGTGAAATTCTAGAAATGCAAAACGTGGTCATTAAAATAAAATGCTCCATTGAAATCTGAGAAAGAAATAAAGATTTTGAAGATAGGTCTGAGAAAATTATCCAGAATATAGCACAGAAAGGAAAAGAGGTAGAAAATATAAAAAAGAAGTCAAGGCATGGAAACCAAAAATTCCAACATAATAGGAGTATCAGATGGAGACAATAGAGAGAATAGTATAGAAGCAATCTTGAAAGAAATGAGGGAAATTTCCAGAATTAAATACATAACTGTAAATTGCAAGAGCACAACAGGTCCTTATCAAGATAAATCAATTCATTTATTCTGTAAATACTTAATGAGCACCTATTATATGTTAAATCCTGTTGTAAGTGCTAGGAATATAGCAATGAACCAAACAGACAAATCCTTTGCTCTCATAGTGGTTATATTTTAGTTGAGAGTGGGAAGAAATGAACAATAAGCAAAAGAGATAAGGAAAGTAAAGTAATGAAGTGGGGGATGGTGTCACTTTTTCTTTGTAGATCATCTGGTGCTAGAATAGACACTGTTTTTCACTGTCCTCCACGAATGTGTTTCCTCTGTGATTTGAGGCAGATGTGTGTTCTAGTTCATATAGCACAGCATGAAGCATGCCCTGTCATGTTTCCTGAAACAATCTGGATGTCGAATAAAAGTTAAATAAATTTAATGGAATTTCCATCTTGTTAATTTCTAAGGCTGTACTCAGCTGTTCTTAGAAAGAAGTAACCAAAAACCTCATTACCTGCCTGCCAAAAGCTATGCTCTGGAATCATGTCATCCTTATTTTGTGCCTGACTCCTCATCTATATCCTGTTGCTACAAAGTCAGTTTAGTCCTCATGGTCTCTTCCTTAGGCTATTGAAACTGCCCTGTAAGTGGTCTTCCCTTCTCCAATCTCTCTCCCTCTAATTCGTTATCCACACTGGCAGTGGGGATGCTTTTTCAAAAATTTGAGTACATAATTTTCATGCTTAAAGTCCACCAATGACCCCTAAAGCTTTCTTAAACTAGACACGATCCTCTATAATCTGGCTCTTGCCTATCTCCCCAGTCTCACTGCTCCCTCTGCCTCTCTTCCCACACTCTGTTCCATCCCTAGCAAATGACTTACAATTTCTTGAATGGTCATATGCTTTCAACATGTTTCTGTCTCTTTATTATTCTGCTATATGTGCATGACAAGCTTCTTTTTCCTTACTTCCTTGTCCTGATGCCAGCCAATATATATTTATCTTAAAATTCAGTTCAAGTTTTATCTTCTTTATGGTGTTTCTCCTGACCCCTATCTTGTAGTAGAATTAATTCACCATTCTTTGTGACCCTATGCACTGATTCAGATTTTTGTCATAATGCTCTTATGCTTGCTTTGACTTTTTTTGAGCATATTTGCCTCCTCTGCTATTCTTGAGGGTAGATGCTATTTCTTATTTTTTCTTAAAGGCTTATAATAATATCTGGCATATATCTCATACTCAATAAATGCTTTCTGAATGAGAAAATGGATAAAGGAATGATGTGGACACAAAGAAGATTTCTGTTTTGAAATGGAGAATTGATTTTCTAAATATGTATATCCCAAAAGCCTGGTTTGCACTCTTTGGTAATGGATCTGAAGGTGTGAAATTTTTGAGGCACCACGTCAAATCCTAAAATTACGGTTTTCTTTTCTCTGACTATATAGAAAGCCTCCAACCAGTTGGGGACCTTGAAAGTTCCCCTCAAAGGTAAAGAATGACCACATTGGCTTTAACCACAGAAGCAATTAACTCTCCAGCAGTGTGGAAAACAGATTTTGAGCTGTATTTATTGATGCATAGATTTCACAGTGCTGTGATATTTGAAGACAAATGGCTGTGTACATAATTAAGACAGCCAAGGAATTGGCAAGTGTGATATGATGATGGAAGACCCAGAGAAAGGGCAAGGGAGCAAGACTGGTCAGGATGATACAGTCTCTGTGACCTTGATGCCCTCTTCCTTTTATTCTTCCTTTTATTGATTTCCCAATTAAATATAACTTTTCATTCATTCAGTTCCCATATACTGTAATTTATTGGTGCCCTGCTGTAGAAAGGAAAGTTGACCTACAGGTGAAACTGTAGGGAAGGATGATCTCACTTATTTTTTATTCAATACAGCAGGGTGATGAAGAAGAGATTCTCCATCCACAATCTTTTCTTTCAAGAGTGTTTCATTATGTAATAAAACTCATAGAGTAGGTAGTAGTCACAATTGGCAAAGAGACCTGATTTTGGACTGAGTTTGAATCCTGATTCCACCACATTTAAGTGTATCTCACTGAATCCTTACAGAAACTTTCTAAGGTATTATGATCCTGTTAGAGGTGGGAAAATGAATCTTAGAGAAGTTAATTGCTTTTCTAAAATCACACACTAAGTGGTAGAGTCATTTAGTATTAAAAACTAATTGAAAAGAAATAAGAACACTCTAATATAGTATTTTTTTTCTTTTTTAGATTCGGTCTGTTAGATATGCTAATAATTAGGGATTTTAATGGTGGCTGTCCATCTCCTACAAGGTGAAGCCCAAAATCACTGACCTGGCAGGCAAGGCCCTAATGTTCTGGCTTCCATCTACCTCTCTGGCCTCTTCTTCTTCCCTCCCTGCCTCATGCACTGTGTTCCAACAACATGGAACTGCTTGTAGTTCCTAGTGCAAATGGCCTTTTTTTGTTTTTTAAACAAATAAATTTTATTGATACATATTAAAAAAGCATGCAATTCATCCAAAGTGTACAATCAATGGTATTTGGTATAATCACATAGTTGCGTGTTCATCACCTCTGCAAATGGCCTTTTTTCATGCCATTCTTTCTTTCTAGACTCCCCTATACTCCTCTTCACTAACTCCTATGCACTGTTTAGTATTCAGACAAGGCACTCAAATAAAAGTAAGAAGTGTGTATTCTTGAACTACTTCATCTATGTAGACGTTTTTGAACTCTCCAGATTGGGTTAGGGATCTCTGATATATATCTATAATATTCTGCATGTCCTCATATTGCATTCATCAATTGTTTTACAATTATTCCTTTGCTCTCTATGTTTTCAGCTAGTTTGTGAACCTTCTTAGGGAAGTGGGGCATTTTGAGTCTTTTGTGGACCCCAGAAAATCCTGTTCTTAAAACGAATCCATTTTTTTTCATGTAAACCTATTGTAGGTGGGACTTTTTGATTAAATTACTTCAGTTAAGGACCTTTGATTAGATTGCATGACCCAGGGTGGGTCTTAATACTCTTACAGAGTCCTATATAAGAAGGAATAAAAAGCTGCAGGTATGGAAAAAAGTTGCAGAGACAGAGAGGAACCCAGAAACCTCTATGTGGAAGTTTGAAATTATTTTATGAATCCCCAAAAGAGAAAGATTATATTTTTAAACTAATTTATTTTAAAGGATGTGATACCCTTTGATTGCATCAAATTGGTTGAGGGTCCTTTGATTAGATTACTTGATATGTTCAATGTAGGGCTTTTGATTGGACTATGTCAGTGAGGTGTGACTCAGGTTGAGTCTCTAAGCTCTTGCTGGATCTGATATATATGTAAACACAGAGAGAGATAGACACAGGCACAGACATAGGAAAAGGGAGCTCTGCCATACTTTATCCATGTGAGAGAAAGGAGAGGCTCAAAGAGCTGAGGCCTAGGGAGAGGTGAGCCATATACCTGATAGCTCTTTATTTTGGGAAGAAAGCAGAGCAGCTGAGCCTGAGACAGGAGGCCAGGTAAGAGACAAGTCCTATGCTTGGTTGCTCACAGCTGAGCTCCAGGAGATGGTACATCCCAGAGGGAAAGGCAGAGTCCTAGGCAGAGATCGCCCACCATCTTGCTTCAACACGTGGCAGCTGCCTTTGGTGAGAAAGCACTTGTTATGGTGCCTTGAGTTGGACTTTTCATGGCCTTGGAACTGTATGCTTTTACCCCAAATAAATCCCCTTTACAAAAGCCAAGCCATTTCTGGTACTTTGCATGGGGAGCCCTTTAGCAAACACTCCAGAAAATGACATCAGCAAACCCAGGAGATAGAAAAGCCATAGATGGAGCAGCCTGAAGCTGAAAGCAGTGAGGCCTGGAGGAAAGGGAGGAGGAGAGAGACAGTGAATGCTGCTGTGTGCCTGATCATCCACAGCTACAGCTCAGGGAGAAAGGATCTCTTGATGATGTTTTGATTTGGACACTTTCATGGCCTCAGAACTGTAAGCTTTTAACCTAATAAATCCTCATTGTAAAAGCCAACCTGTTCCTGGTATATTACTTTGGCAGCATTTAGGAACAAAATCAGGAAGGGTGATATCTTTTCAATTTGAGAGCTTGGCAGAATGTCTCAGTGCTCTGCTAAGGTACTCAGTATGTACTTTCTGAATGAAAGGTACTGACACATATCCACTTAAATAAATTTAAGATGCCATTTTGTCAGACTCAGCTGGTGGAGTTAATAGGTTCACCTGCCAGAGGGGCCTTAAGTGGGGCCGTGGGGTCAGAGGCCAGACTCTTATAGCTCTAACACAGCTAGGATGCAGGTACTGAAGGTGTTCAGTTTCTAGGCTCAACCCCTCCTTGTTGTGAGGTGATGAACACCAAGTTTGGTGGTGGGCTAAAATTATCCTTGTGAAATGCAAGTGGGGTTTGGACTTGGTCTTGTCTTCATCCTAGTCCATGTTGCACTTGGAATAAGACTTGGGTATGGGCACGTGTATTGGTCATTTGCCTTTTCTTCACCTTGGCTTTAAGACTAGCTATACTATGAGTCTTTCTGTCTTTAGGGATAGTTATTTCCCATGAGGTTCCTTCAACCCTTAAGAAAGTAAATCCCTAGATCTCTAACTCTTGACAACTGCTATGGCCTGGGGGTTGGATCCAAATTCTCTACTGGTAAAGCTGACGCTATCCAGCTTCAACTCAGATAGATACAAGATAGAGACAATGCATATCATGAATGAGCATAGGCTTCTGCAGCTGTGTCCCATCCCATGAAACTGGAACCCTCCTCTATTGATGTCAGACTGGATCAGATTTGACTTTTCCAAGCCCCTTTGGACAGAGTTCTTTAGAATTTCTCTATTCAAGGCTTGTTCCATTTTTCTTTTTGGCCCATATTGAGGTCTAGTATGTCTTGTCAAGAAGATCTTTTAGATAATGGCAGAGGAATAGGGGAAGGGTGGTAGAGGCTCTCCGTAAGTTTTCAAAATTTGATTAGCTCCATCTGGATGAAAGCAAAACAAAGAAAAATTATGACTGTAAGTATAATGCTTTATCCATTTTAGGGAGATATATATTTAAACACAATAGTGAAGAAGAAATTGAACCATTCAAGTAATTGAGGAATTATTAAAGGGTCATAGTATTTTTGAGTAAGTCAGTCATTCTTCTTTTGGCAGCTACAGGGTCATGTCTTTTATGGGAATTTTAGAATTCTGAGAATTCACTCAATGGGCTGGCTGGCTTTAATCAGTCTGCAGCCATTTCCTCTCCTGTTTCCTTATCATTGATAGGCGTTTGGTCAGACGCAGGCCCTCCAGCACAAAAGTTGTAAGGTAGGTTTTTATGCATGTCCTGAACACATAGGTTATAGATGATCCCCAAGATGCTTGAGAAGATTGCCTTATGACTTTGCCCTTAGCAAGCTGACCTTCACAAACCGGAGGCATCACCTTAGCAAGGGCAGCTTTAGTGTCTCCTTTGAAAAAGTAATTTTGTTTCATGAGTAACATGCGGTGTCATGGTTTATAAAGACAGGAGGAACTGAAAGCTGTAGAACCCAGGAGGCAAAAAAGGGCTGTCTGTCTAAGGAATAACAAGAACTGATTTTATTCTCTGCCATGCAGTGATGAAAAGACATCTTGTAAAAGCTTTTAGTTGGTTTTCTTTTCTCCTAATCATATTCGGGAACACATCTAATGCATTTTGTGCTTTTGAAAAGAAAAAGCAGAACCATTTTAAAGAAGAATTGCTTTCATTTAAAAAGATTTTGTCTGTCTAGCATTGGAGACACGGGCTGCTTATGAAGTATATAAGTCAGCACTGTGCTATAGGAACATAGAGCTGATCTTACAAACTCTGGGAAAGTCTGGGAAGGTTACACAGAGGGGTGACATTTGAGCTGGCCTTTAAAGGGTGTATAGGAGTTTTCTTGGAGAAGAAGCAGAAAGGACATTCCAAACAAGGAAAAAAGCATGTGCAAAGGCTCCAAAGCATTCTGAAAATCTCTAAATATTATTTTTTTTTGTAAGCACCCAGGCTGCTTTTTTCTTCATGGCAGTATGAAAAATGCTGCTTAAGTTTCCAGAGTAACCCCAAATTCTATTTTAGTTAAAATTTGTCTAAAGTGTCAAATTACCAGTACAATTTCAAAAGTATTCTTTCATTCAACAAGTAATTATTGAGCACCTGGCACTGTTCTAGCTGTATACCAGTCAGGTGATACAGCAATGGACAAGAGCTGGCAAAAATCCTTTCCCTTGTAATGCTTAAGGGCCTCTACATGCTATTTATAACATTTATGAGTTTAGATTTGTTGAGGAAGCTGGAAAAGCAGCTCACTTCTCCGTCTCTGTATTAGTGGAAATATATGAATTCTTCCACGCTGTTGTAACAGAAGGTTACTCTACGTCAGGGATGGCAAAAACTGGCACATGTGTTCTTACTGCCCACTCTTGCTCTGCTCTGTTCTCAGACACAGCTATTTGACTATGACTTTGTTTCTTATTGAACCTTGATTCAGCCACAGAATCCTTCTCAATTTGGTACTCCAGGTAGCCACTTGCAGCAAATCAGAACTGGCTTGTAAGATGAAAGCTCTAGGTCAATCATTCTGGGTGGTTCTAAATTTGGGGGAAGAAAGGGCAGTTTGGCAAGCTGTGCCTTGGATATAGAAGTCAGTCTAAACTGACTGGGTGGTGAGATGATAAATGTTGAGCCTTCTACTTAGTTCAGCTCAAAACAGATATTTCTTGGGTACATATTAGGTTCTGGCCATAAGTTACAGTCTTTGCTCTCAAAGAGATTAAAGTCCAGTGAGTCAGGGAGAAAGATATGTTAGACAATCCTTGCAGAATGAGGTGATAGGCATAATAAGACCTCTCAATCTCTCTATGCTTCCCACCCTGTACATAACTGCTGTTTCTGGCTATTCTATCCAAAGTGTATAATCAATGGCTTTAAGTATATTCACTATGTTGTACATTCATCATCTCAAAAATTTTAGAACTATTTCATTACTTCAAAAAGAAAGACTCCACCTCCCCAGCATTCCTTCCTCAGACCTACATAACCACTAATCTCTCCTTTCATCTTTATAAATTGATTTATATTTACATTTTATATAAATGGAATCATATAATATGTAGTACTTTGTGTCTGGTCTCCTTCACTTAGTACGTTTTTTTTTTTTTTTT
>JAQZBX010094070.1:0-12072 GCA_029593785.1 Cabassous unicinctus | reverse complement strand
AGCAAGGGGGAGATAAGCAGACACAGAGAAGACACGCAGCGAATGGACACAGCGGCACAAGCAGCAAGGGGGGGATAAATAAAATAAAATAAATAAATCTTTAAAAAAAAAAAACAAAAAAACTACAAATGCACAAACTGTTTGACCCAGAAACTCTACTTCTAGGAATTTACCCTGTAGAGGTATTGACACAGAGAACAGAAGGCAATAGTACAGAGAGATTATTTGCAGCATTTTTTGTCATTGCAAAAATTGGAAGTAAACATCTGATAATAGGATTCTGGATAAATAAATTACAATTTATCCACTCAGTGGAAATATATGCAGCTATAAAAATGGATGACAAAATATTTAATATCTGATATAGAATAATTACCAAGATATAGTGACAAATGGGTGGGCAAAAAAGCAGAAAAAGAGGACATACACAAATGTCTTTGCATAAGCATAAAAGATGTCTAGAAAGATAGGCAAGAAACTTATAAAATTGGTTGCTAGGGGCAAGAAAACCTGGTTGGCATGGGACAGGGAAGGAGGAAGACTTTTCTCTATGTTTTTACAAAATATCCTTTTTTGTAACTTTTAAATTTTGAAGCATGTGAAAGTTTTAACTCAAGAGAATAGAGTTATAGTGAAAGAAGTACACCTTCAAAATTATTTCAGTGAAAGAATTAAAGGACAATCTATAAAGATACATAGTACACAGTAGGTACTCAATAAAGGGTTATTGAAGAGTGGTTAAGCCTTGCCATCTGAGCTGAGGACATTGTCTCTCATTACAGAGGCTGGTCTCAATGCCATTGGCCCATTCCCTCCCAGGAAGAGGCCTCCCCGGGAAATCGAGGACCCTGCCTGGCTTTCCAGATTGCTCTTTCTGATATGTCTAAATCCTACATTAAACACAATTTAGGCTCAAATGCTAATTACCAGCTATAGTTTTATGGAAAAGACAGAAAATTGAAACCCTACTCTCATGGAGTTCATGCAAAGATTTTGGGGAAACTGTCTTTGAGAGATTTTGGTGGATTGAATTAAGTACCTGTAGCAGTTTGATATTATTTATGAATTCCAAAAAGAAATATAAATTATGTTTGTAAACTGATCCGTGCTTCTGGTGTGATAACTCTTTGATTGTATTAGATTCAGCTGAGACATCTGATTAAATTATGTGAAGATTAGGGCTTTGATTCAACCACATCATTAGAGTGCAACTCAGCTTCAAGTTCCAACCCCTGTTGGGCTGATAAAACAGACTCTCACATGGAAGTACACACAGAGAAGACAGAGGATCCTGCGGCCCCGGGAGCAGAGATGAGCCTGATAGTCTACAGCTGACCTTGTGGAGTGAACAGAGCAGCTGAGCCCAGAAAGAAATGAGCCCCATGGAGAGTGAAGCGCTTTATGCCAGCCTACAGTTGAGATCAAAAGAAGCTGGATCCGCAGAGCCTAAAGAGGAAAGAGGAAGGCTGAACCCTCACAGATGTCCCCCGCCATCTTGCATCAGCATGTGGCAACAGACATTGGGTGAGAAAGTACCTCTTAAGTAAACTTGAGGCTCTTTAGGGCCATGTGACTTCTACCTTCTACCCCAAATAAATACCCTTTATAAAAGCCAACAGACTTCTGGTACTTTGCATCGGCACCCCTTTGGCTGACTAATACAGTACCCCACTTTTGACATATTCTTGGTCTTGGTCCACCTTCTGGTGAGTGTGGACCCATTATAACCAGGATCTTTGAAGATGTTACTTCAGTTAAAGTGTGGCCGAACTGAATCAGGTTGGGCTTTAATCCTGATTCCTGGAGTCCTTTATAGGCAAAATGATATTCAGATACATAAAAAGCCCTGGGAAGAGAGAAGTAAAAAGAACCCGGAGAAGACATTACCACGCAAATTGTCATGCACAGAAATGCCATGCACCAAGGATCACCGGCTGCCAGCCCTAGGATACTGCATTCTTTGAAGAGAAAGCATCACCGTGCTGATGCCTCAGTTTGGACTTCCAGTCTCAAAACTGTGTGCCAATAGATTCCCACTGTTTAAGCCAATCCATTGTTTGCTATTTGTTTTAGCAGATGGGATGCTAAGACAGAGGCATTCTTTAAGTTTTAAAAAACAAAAACAAAAATAGATAAACCCCGACTCTTTGAGACTGTGGAGACTGAGCAAAAACAATCTGTGATGTGCTCACACAGATTTGTTTACCGGGCAAATGATGATAGCTGTACTACAGTATTTTCAGGCAGAAGCTGGAGAGTCTTAGCATCAAACTCAGAAGAGGAATACTCTCTTATTAGTCAGCTAATAATGAAACATTTCCTTTTTGTTTGTTTTATTTGAGGTACCGGGGCCAGGGATTGAACCCTGGACCTCCCATGTGGGAAGCAGGCGCTCAACTACTTGAGCCAAATATGGTCCACTCACTCCCTTTTTAGGAGGTACTGGGGATTGAACCCAGGACCTTGTACATGGGAAACAGGTGTTCAATCACTGAGCTACATCTGCTCCCCAATGATACCTGGTTTTTTCATTTGTTTGTTTTTAGGTGGTACTAGGGATCGAACCAAGGACCTCATACATGAGAAGCAGGTGCTCAACCACTTAAGCTACATCTGCTCCCTGAGGCATTTCCTTTTGTACAGGAATTAACAAGACTGGTTAGAAAACAAGAGAGCCTCCACCATATTCTAGACCAGGGTCCCTGAAGACTCGTCCTGGTCTGTGAACTGCTTATTATTAGTCCACACAAGATAAGGACAGGAATTGAAAGAGAGAGTATAGACTATTGTGTCTATTGTATCTGGTATTAAAAATTAAGCTTACATTTTACATTTATTTTAAATTTCATTTTTATTTCATTTTTCTAGTAATTCTCTTATTTTACTTTATAAAAGTATCGGTCCAAAACAGATTGGAAATCTCAAAAAAAACACAAAAAACAACAAACTGGTTCTTCACTACTGATATTTCGAAATGCACTCTTCTGGTCTCTATTTTCATTTGGCCAGGGCTACTGTGAAATTCCACTAGACCTGTGGTGTCCAATATGGTAGACACTAACCACATCAGGCTATCGAGTACTTGAAATGTGACTAGTCTAAATGTACTGCAAGGATAAAATACACACTGGATTGCAAAGATTTGGGTTCAAAAAAGGTAAAAATCTCAATTTTTAATAATGATTATATGTTAAAATGAGTATTTTGGACATATTGCGTTAAAATATATTTATTAAAATTAATTTTAAATTTTTTTTACTTTTTTATTGTGGCTACTAGAAATTTTTTAATTACTTATGTGGTTTATATTTATGGCCTGAATTATATTTCTATTGAAAAGTGCTGGGTGTTGTTCTAGTCTTTTCTCCTCCTGCTATCTTTCAACCAGTTTTTGGTATCCAGTCTCACCACTAAATATTCAGCTCAAATGTCACCTCTTCAGTGAAGCCTTTCATGAACCACAAAGGGCCTCCCAGCCTAAACTTCTTCCACTGTTCATATACTGCTTAATTCAGACCTTTACTGGTATATATACATGCATATATACATATATATATATGCATAGAGATATATATGAATATATATGCATATATATGTAAGTATATATGTGTGTGAGTGTATATATATTGTCTCTTCTATTAGACTGTGTATTAGTCAACCAAAGGGCGCTAATGCAATATACCAGAGATTGGTTGGTCTTTATAAAGGGTATTTATTTGGGATAGAAGTCCACAGTTACCAGGTCATAAAGCGTATTTTCTTCCCTCACCAAAGTCCATTGCCACGTGTTGGAGCAGGACAGCTGCCGACGTTTGTCAGGGTTCAGGCTTCTTGGGTTCCTCTCTTCCCGGGGCTGCATTTCTCTCCGGGCTTAGCGTCTCTGGTTCTGCCACAAGGTCAGCTGTAGACTATGAGGCTCTCTAGGCTTTGCTTCGCTCCTCAAGGCCAGCTGTAAACTTTCAGCAAATGGCTTGTCTCTATCCCGGGGCCTTCTCTCCAACATCAAAACTCCAACATCAAAACTGCTACTCAAAACTGCTGATTCTCTGTTCTTTGTGATGCCTTTTATATTTTCTTCCCCCACCCACCAAGGGGTGGGGCTCAATGCCCTACCGACATGGCCCAGTCAATGCCCCAATCATAACTCAATCATGCCCAGATTAACAGACCAGTTTACAAGCATAATCCAATTATATTTTTGGAATTCATAATTACATCAAATTGCCCAACGGCTACAGACTATGAGCTCCTCAGGGGTATATTCATCATCATTTTATCACCAACACTTTGCACAATGCCTTGTACATATGTACTCAATAAATACTGTTAAGTAAATAGATGAGTAAATAATCTGAGCGTTAGCTAGCTAAATATCCCCTTGCTCCTCTTCACATTAGACTTGGAGACCTAAGAGTTGAATGTAGTTTTAATTTCTAGGCAAGCGAAATGGACTTGAATATCTACATGTTGTTGCCATTATTTAACAGGTAACTTAGAAATTATCATTCATTCAACAGATATTTGGGTACTGTTCTAAGCATTGGGAAAAGAGAATTAAATAAGTCAGAAGAAGTTCCCTGCTTTTTAGGCACTTACATTCCATTGAAGGAAAGTGACCAAAAATAAATTAGCAAATCAATAAATGATCAAATGGGAAAAGAAATCAAATATTAAGTAATATGCAGAGAATGAAAATAAGGAGATGTAATAACAATGAAAAACAGTGGGTCTACCTTAGATTCGGTGGTCAAGGAGGGCCCCTCTGAGGAGGTGATGTTTTAGTAGAAAGAAGGCAAGAAGGAGCTAGCCACACAACAATGGGCATGAATGTATTAGGCAGAGGCAGTTAGTGCAAGTTTCTTTACTGTTGGAGTAAAGAAAATGGCAGCAACAAATTGGAACGGGAACTGATGAGAGTTTCTGTCTCCAGCAGTATGGTAGACCAGAGAGCCTGAAAGTCCTTCCCAATGGAAACAATACAAATCTTGGTAAAATTGTTAAAATCCTTTTAAATGTATTGCTGAACTAGCATGAATGAAAGTAATCATCAGAAGTCAAAAACATAACGAAAGAGACTTTTATCCTGATGAATCCAAGAGACTTTAATTTCTGCTTCAATAATTACATGGATTTGGGGAACAGGAGATAAAGACCAAATAGAGAGTCTGGTAGGAGACCCATTACATAATTCTGAGATCCCAAAGAGATATATAAACTCAACAGAAGGATGAACAAGAAATAAATCCACCACACAAAAGTGGACAGCAAGGAAATGTAACTCAATTTTGACTCTAAGTTGATAACCTGATAATTCATAATTTTAAGCCACTGCTCATATGGCTTCACAGTCCAAATTCATATTACCTGTATGGTCCCCAAAACCTCAAGGGCAAAGCCTTTAAAGAGACTTTTTAAAAAATTTCAGTAAATTTATATATGCATTTCTATGGCTAACAAACACACAGAGTAGTGTGTCCACCACAATATGACACAGAGTAATTCCATCACTCAGAAGAACTCCCTCATGCTACCCCTTTGTAGTGAAACTCTCCTTCTGCCACCAAATCCTGGCTGCAACTGATCTGGTCTCCAATTGCCATATTTTCACCTTTTCTCGAATGCCATATTAATGGAATAATAGAGTGTGTCATATTTGGGTCTGGCTTCTTTAAGCAAAATTCATTTGAGGTTCATACACATTGTTGCATGTATCAGTATTTCATTCCTTTTTATTGCTGAATGGTATTCCATTGTATGGATGCCCCACAGTTTGTTCATCCATTCTTGCTGAGGAAGACTGGGTGGTTTTCAATTTGGGGGATTATAAATAAAGCTGCTATAAACATTCACATAAAGATTTTTGTGTGAGCATAGCTTTTATTTTTCTTGGGTAAATACCTAGGAGTTGAATTACTAGGTCAATGGCAAGTATGTAAGAAACTACCAAACTAATTTTCAAAGTGACAGTACTATTTCACATTCCCACAAGCAATGTAGAGAGCTCCAATTCCTTCTCATCTTTGCAACACTGGATATCATCTGTTTTATTGTTTTTTTAGTAAGCCAGTCAAATTAATGAGTAGTAGTCTCTCATTTTGGTTTTATTTTGCATTTCCCTAATGACTAATGATGTTGAGCATCTTATTTGTTAACTGTGTTTTTCTTTTCACGAAGTATCGATTTCAATCTTTTCACAATTTGTTTTTTATTGATTTGTTTCCTTATTGCTGAGTTTTGGGAATTCTTTATACATTCTGGATACAACTCCACTGCCAGATATGTGAATTGCAATTATTTTCCCCAGTCTGTGGCTTGTCTTTTCATACTCCTAACAGTATCTTTTGCAGATTAAAAGCTTTAAATTTTGACAAAGTCGAATTTATCAGTTTTTCTTCTATGGATCACACTTTTGGAGTTGTATCTTAGAATTCTTTGCCTAACTCATGGTCACAAAGATTTTCTCATGTTTTCTTCTGGAAGTTTTATGCATTTATTTTTACATTTAGGTCAATAATCCTTTTTGAGTTAATTTTTGTATAAGGTGTGAATTATGGGCCGAGGCTCATTTTTTTTTCATATGGACATCCAATTTTTTTAGTATTACTTGTAAAAAGACTATCCTTTATTGAATTGCCTTTGCATCTTTGTCCAAATCAGGTGACTGTATTTGTATGGGATCTCTATTCTGTCCCATTGTTCTATATGTCTATCCTTTCATGAAGTTCACACTGTCTCAATAAGAGTAGCTTTATGAAAATCTTGAAATCAAGTAATGTAAGTACTCCAACTTTTTCTTTGACTTCAAAACTGTTTTAGCTATTCCAATTTCTTTGCCTTTCTATATAAATTTCATTGTCACCTTGCCAATAGCTATAAAAAATTCAGCTGGGATTTTGATTGCAATTATATTGGATCTATAGATCAATTTGAGAAAAATTGAAATTGTAACAATATTGAGTCTTCCAATCCAAGAATATAGTATACCTCTCCAATTATTTAGCTTTTCCTTGGTTTCTTTCATTACTGTTTTGTAGTTTTTAGCATACAGATCCTGCACATGTTGTTGGATTTATACTTAAGAATCTCTTTCTTTGTCTGTGTGTGTATGTGTTCATTTTTAAATTATGAATTCCAATTGCTAGGGTAAAGAAATACAATTAATTTTGATATATTAACCCTGTATCTTGTGTCCTTGGTAACCTCACTTATAGGTTCTAGTTGGATTTTCCATGTAGACAGTCATGCTGTCTCTAAATAGAGAGCTCTGTTTCTTCCTTTCTAATCTGTATGCCTTTTATTTCTTTTTTTTTTTTTTCACTTTATTGTACTTGCTGGGACTTCCAGGTGACGGTGAGAGAGAATATACTTACCTTATTCCAAGTCTTAGGGGCAGAACAGTCAGTCTTTCACCATTAAATATGATATTAGCTGTAGAATTTTATAGAAGCCCCTAAGATTAAAGAAGTTCCTTGCTATTCTGTGTTTGCTGAGTTTTGTTTTGTTTTTTTTCATGAATAGATGTTGAATTTTGGTGAATTATTTTTCTACATTGAGATGATTATATGTTTTTCTTCCTTAGTCTGTTAATACAATAAATTATATTGATTGATTTTCAAATGTTGAACCAGACTTGCATTCCTAGGATAAACCCCAATCGGTTGAGCTGTCATGTTTTCTATATATTGCTGGATTCAATTTTTTAATATTTTGTTGATTGTTTTTACATATATGTTCATGAGTTATATTGGTCTGTAGTTTTCTTTATTTTTAATGACTTTGGGTGGCTTTGGTATCAGGGTAATGCTGGCCTCATAAATGAGTGGGGAAGTATTCTATATTCTGGAGTAGATTATATAGAACTGGTAGTATTTCTTAAATGTTTGGAAGAATTCACCAGTGAAACTATTTGGACCTGGAGTTTTCTTTGTTGGAAGGTTTTAAACTATGAATTCAACTTATTTGATATAAGATATTCAAGTTGTCTATTTCTTCTTCAGTAATTTTGGTAAATTTTGTCTTTCAAGGAATTGATCCATTTCATCTTAATTGTCAAGTTTATGGATACAGAGTTGTATATAAGATTTCCTTATTGGGATTCTAATATCCCTTTTTTCATTCCTGATATTGTTAATTTGTGTTGACTCTATTTTTTCATGGCTAAAGTTTTGTCAATGTTAATGACCATTTTAAAGAACATTTTATAACAATAATTTCACTAGGTGTATTATTTTGAGTTGACAGGTGTTTTTTACTCTTTCAGCACTTTAAAGATGTCACTCCATTATCTTCTAGCTTGTGTGTTTTATAATGAGAAGTCTGCTATAATTCATAGCATTTAGTCCTCTTAATTTAATGTGTCTTTTTCCTCTAGCTACTTTCAGGTTTTCAGAACTTTGTGGTATGTCTTGGGGTGTATATATGTGTTTTCGTGTTTATCCTATTTGGTGATGCTGAGATTCTCGATCTGATATTTGTGTCTGCCATTAAATTTGGAAAATTTTCAAACAAATATTTCTTCTTCCCTTTTCTCTTTCTTCTCCATTTTGGAGTCCAATTATACATATATCAGACTGGAGATTAAAACACACACTCTTAAATAATCAGTGGGTGAAAGAAGAAAGTGAAAGAGAATTCAGTAAAACGTCTTTAGACAAATGAAAATGAGAACGCAATATATCAAAACCTATGGGACACCGCAAAGACAGTGCTAAGGGGGAAATTTATAGCCCTCAATGCTTACATTAAAAAAGAAGAAAGAGATAAAATTGAAAATCTAACTGCACACCTGATGCAACTAGAAGAAAGAACAGAGAACTAATCCCAAACCAAACCAAAGGAAAGAAATAGTAAAGACCAGAGCAGAAATAAATGAAATTGAGAACAACAACAACAACAAAAAAAGAGAGAATCAACAAAACCAAAAGCTGGTTCTTTGAGAAGATCAACAAAATCGATGCTAGACTGACAAAAAAAAAAAAAGAGAGAGAGAGAGAGAGAGAGAGAAAATGCAAATAAATAAAATCAGAAATGAGGGGGGGACATTACCACTGACCCCACAGAAATAAGAGAGAACATAAGAGGATACTATGAAAAACTGTATGCAAAAAAAACTAGCCACTGTGGAGGACTGTTTGGCAGTTCTGAAGGAAGTTTAATAGTGACCCAGCAATACCACTACTAGGTATTTCAGAAAAATTGAAAGCAGTGACACAAACAGACATCTGCACACTGATGTTCATAGTGGCATTATTTACAATTGCCAAAAGATGGGAACAACCCAGGTGTCCATCAACTGATGAATGGATAAACAAATTGTGGTGTATAAACAAGATAGAATAAATTGCAGCTGTAAGAAGAAATGAAGTCGTGAAGCATATGACAACATGGATCACCTGGAGGACATTATGCTGAGTGAAGCAAGGACAAATACTCTATGATTATGCTATTATGAATTAAATATATTGTGTAAACTCATGGAGTTATTGACTAGAATATAGGTCACCAGAAAATAGAATGAAGTTAGGGAATAGAAAGCTGAGGGTTAATCTGTGCAGAATTGGTCAAAGGGTTTTTTGTAAATCTTTGGAAATGAATAGAAATGGTGAAAGCACATCATAGTTTTGCAACTGGCAATGCTATTATATGGGTATGATAGTGGTTGAAAAGGAAAGTCTAAGGACATGTATATTACTAGAAAGAGAGCTAAACAATGTAACATGGGACTGTATAACATAGTGAAACCTCATGTGAAATATGAAGATAGGTAATATTTCATATCTAAGACTGTTTTTACAAAATCTAAATACAAATAAACTTGAGAGATGAAACAGAATAGCAGCTATGTACGGCAGGGGAAGCATAGAGAGATTGAGAGGTGATGAGTTTTGTTTGTCTTTTTTTGTTTTTTCTTATTATTATTGGAATAATGAAAATGCTCTAATAATGACTGAAGTGATGAATGCACAGCTATGTTGTTACAACAAATAACATTGATTGCACACTTTGGATGGATTGTATGATTTATTAATGTGTATCAATAACATTGGTTTGTTAAAAAAAAAAACTTCTTTGAATGCTTGGGAGAATTCACATGTGAAGCCATCTGGTCCTGGGCTTTTCATTTTGGGGAGTTGTTTGATGACTGTTTCAATCTCTTTGCTTGTGATTGGTTTGTTGAGGTCTTCTATTTCTTCTAGGGTCAGTGTAGGTTGTTCGTATGTTCGTAGGAATTCTTCCATTTCATCTACATTGTCTAGTTTGTTGGCACACAATAAAATAGTATCCTCTTATTATCTCTTTTATTTCTATGGTGTCAGTAGTAATGTCCCCATTTTCATTTCTGATTTTATTTATTTGCATCTTCTCTCTTTTTTATTTGTCAGTCTAGCTAAGGCTAGATCAGTTTTTTTAATCTCAAAGAACCAACTTTTGGTTTTGTTAACTCTTTCTTTTTCTCAATTTCATTTATTTCTGTTCTGATATTTGTTATATCATTCCTTCTACTTGCTTTGGGCATAATTTGCTGTTCTTTTTCTAGTTCCTCCAGCTGTGTAGTTATGTCATTAAGTTTAGCTCTTTCTTCTTTTTTAATGTAAGCATTGAAGGCTATAAATTTCTGTCTCTGTACTGCTTTCACTGCATCCCATAGGTTCTGAAAATTTGTGTTTCTTATTTTCATTTGTGTCGAGATATTTGATTTCTCTTGCAATTTCTTCTTTGACTCACTGATTATGTAATGGTGTTTTAATTTCCATATATTTGTGAATTTTCCATTTTTTCTGCCTGTTGTTGACTTTCAGCTTTAGTCCATTATGATCAGAGAAAGTGCTTTGCATAATTCTGATCTTTTTAAATTTACTGAGATCTGTTTTTTGATGCAACATATGGTCTATCCTGGAGAAAAATCCACGAGCACTTCAGAAGAATGTATATCCTGCTGTTTTAGGGTGCAATGTTCTGTATATGTCTATTAGGTTTAGTTCATTTATCATATTATTCAAACTCTCTATTTTTTTATTGATCCTCTACCCAGATGATCTATCCAATGATGAGAGTGGTGTGTTGAATTCTCCAAGTGTTAGTATAGAGACATCTATCTCTCCCTTCAGTTTTGCCAGTGTTTGCCTCATGTAATTTGAAGCATCCTGGTTAGGTGCACATACTTTTTTTTTTTTTTTTTTTTTTTTTTGAGGTACTGGGGATCGAATCCAGGGCCTCATACATGGGAAGCCAAGCACTCAAACCACTGAGCTATACCCAGTCCCCAGGTGAATATACATTTATGATTATTATTATCTCCTGGTGAATTTCCCCTTTTATTAGTATATAATGACCTTCCTTGTCTCCAATAACACTTTGCTTTCAAAGTTTATTTCATTCAATATAAGTATAGCTACTCCAGCTTTTTGTTGTTGTTGTTGTTACTGGATGTGTGGAATATCTTTTTCCAGCCTTTCACTTTCAATCTATTTGTATCCTTGGGTCTAAGGTCAGTCTCTTGTAGGCAGCATATAATGGCTTATATTTTCTTATCCATTCTGCCAGTCTGTGTCTTTGATTGGGGAGTTTAATCCATTACCATTCAATGTTATTACTGTAAAAGCAGTTCTTCACCCATTTTGATCTTTGGGTTTTATCCATCACATCTTCTTTTCATCACTCTTCTTACACTTTTAATTACTTTTACTGAAATAATCTTCATTTCTAGACTCTCTTACAAGCCTCTCTCTCCTGTCTTCTTTTCAGGCTGTAGCATTCCCTTTAGTATTTCCTGCAAAGCCCATCTCTTCATTACAAACTTTCTCAGTTTCTTATTTCTGTGAATATTCTAAACTTGCCCTCATATTTGGAAGGCAATCTTGCCAAATATCAGGTTCTTGGCTAGCAGTTTTTCTCTTCCAGTATCTTAAATATATCATACCACTGCCTTCTTGCCTCCATGGTTTCTTTTTTTTTGTTTTGTTTTGTTTGTTTATTTGTTTGTTTTTAAAGATTTATTTATTTATTTATTTATCCCCCCCCTTGCTGCTTGTGCTTGCTGTGTCCATTCGCTGTGTGTTTTCTTCATGTCTG
>JAQZBX010094069.1:0-12063 GCA_029593785.1 Cabassous unicinctus | reverse complement strand
ACGCGCGTAACCTGAGGGGCACGCGGGTGGACGCGCGTAACCTCCTGAGGGCACGCGGGTGGACGCGCGTAACCTGAGGGGCACGCGGGTGGACGCGCGTAACCTCCTGAGGGCACGCGGGCGGACGCGCGTAACCTCCTGAACGGGTGGACGCGCGTAACCTGAGGGCACGCCGGTGGACGCGCGTAACCTCCTGAGGGCACGCGGGTGGACGCGCGTAACCTCCTGAGGGCACGCCGGCGGACGCGCGTAACCTGAGGGGCACGCCGGTGGACGCGCGTAACCTCCTGAGGGCACGCCGGTGGACGCGCGTAACCTGAGGGCACGCCGGTGGACGCGCGTAACCTGAGGGCACGCCGGCGGGCGCGTAACCTCCTGAGGGCACCCGAGGACAGCCTGGGAAGCCCACGGGCAGGAAGGGCAAATTCCTCACCCAGTCCGCGGGGCGGGGCTGCACCCACAGGCCCAGGGATTCAGGGCTAAGTGTACACAGACCCTCGTCTCCAGGGTCGATTCCGGCCCTGCATGCAGCCACCCCACCCCTACTGGACTCGGCGCAGGCTGCGTCCAGGCCGCCCTGGCTGTCACTCACCGGCCACTTGCTCTTTCACCAGGTTCTCCAGGGGCAGCCGGATAGAATCATGTTCCACAGTGCAAGTGATAAAATGGGGCTTGGGATGTTCACCCTTGTCCTCTTTTGAGATCTGGTTTTCGTGGAAGTGTTTCACCACAGAATGGATTACTAAATTATTTGACTGCAGAGATACAGCAAAAAAAGCATTTACAAAAATTGCCTTAAGGGAAGCAAGAGTCAAAACACCCTCTCCCACTCGTATTTTCTTTTGTGGGTCACATTAAAAAAGAAATACCCTCAAACAAACCCAGCTCCCTGAGCTGCGCCTTTTGAAAGGCTGAAGTACAAAGATTAAGGGGGTTTCAAAGTTTCAAAAACTTCTGAATTAACATCCAGTCATTCATGCCTGTTTTGTTAAGCTGTATTATGAATTTTAAAATTTTATAAATCTGTCAAAAAAGAATATTTCCCCAGGCACCCAGTGCTGGTGGGCGTATAAATTGGTACAGCTCTAGTAAGGGCCATTTGGCATATTTATCAAATTACAAATGTTGGGGAGCCCTGGACCCAGCAATTCTATTTCTAGGACTTTATCCTACACTTACCTATACAAAAGGCTATTTGCTAATTGTAGCACTGTTTGGAATAGCAAGACATTGGAAAGACCCTTAAATAACATCCATTCAATGGAACACTAGGCTGATGTAAAAAATACTGAGGAAATTTTAACTGCTGATATTGAAAGATCTCAAATATACTTATTAAATTTTAAAAAGGTGGTAAACATTATATACAGTATCCTACAATTTGCACAAAGGGGAAATACACATCCTTGCTTATATGTTCCAAAAAATCTTTGAACAGGTAAAAATGAAAGGAGAAAAAAATACAAATCTATATATTTTAGGAGGTACCGGGGATCAGAACCTGGGACCTTATACATGGGAAGCAGGCGCTCAACCACTTGAGCTACATCCACTCCTATTATTTGCTTTTTTTTTTAAAGATTTATTTTCTTTATCCCCCCTCCCCCACCGCTTGCGTTCGCTGTCTGCTCTCTGTGTCCCCTCATTTGCTTTTAATGTGTAGATTACCTCTGGACAAATATACAGGACACTAATAATATGGGGTCTCCTACAGACATGGGAAATGGATGACTGGGGATGGGAGGTTTGTTTTTAAAACTTTTTCTCTTATTGTTAAATATGGTATATATACAGACGTGTGTAAGATGTAAATGTATCATTTGATGAACAAGTCTAACAGTGCATACCTGAATAGCTGTTACCTGGGCCAAGAGAAAGAATGTGCAGAAGCCCTGTGTGGGCTTCTCAGTCACGGCCCCTTCCGCTCCCCCCCAGAGCTGACGACTACCCTCAATTTAATGGTATCATTTCCTTGCTTTTCTGTACACTTTCACTTGCTATGTAAGCAGCTCCAAACAACACTGTTTATTTTGCCTATTTTTGACCTTTATATAAATGGAATCAAACCGATGGTAATTTTTTCTCAAGGAAAGATTCAAGGATGTGAGAACGTTGAGCAATGGAAATGCTTATTAGATGTTGCTGGAACTGTGCGATGAGTCCCTAACATACTGCCATACTGTACTCAGAAGACTGCAAATGCCACTGACAGTTAAGCCACTGTCCATCTGATGGAGAGGTTAGATGTAACATTTCATCTGATCTGAGATGCATCAAATTAATTAAAGTTGAAGAGATGGTCAGGGATGGACAATTCAGATATGCTTCTCCAAAAGGTGGATGGTCTTTTACAAGTTTCAGGTCACACCCTTGCAAATAACCATGATGCCCCACACACTGATTCTCAGTCCAGGAGAGAGTGGTCTTCCAGGCTCCATGGGGCTGGAGTGGCCCCTGCATCCCATTTAACAGGGTCCTTTGAACTGGAAAGGGAATGGGAGAGGCTGCACCCCATGGGTCAGTGTAAAAGAAGATCCAGGCAAGGACGTCGGAACCCACTCCTGCGTGCTGCTGCGTTGATCAGCAGAATCCTGCTATTCCCAAGAAACCTCGCAATGGCAGCGTCACTGCTACTCTGCTGCCTTCGACACCCAGGACCACAGCAGCCATCTGCTGGGACCAGCGGATCACACCTAAAAACCCACCCACATCCCCCCGGCCACGAGGCTCCCCAGCACCCAGCTCTTCCTTGGGAGCCCGATTCACTGGGGCCTGGCAGCGTGTACCACGTGGAGCTGCGCTGTGTTCCACTGCACGAGCACACCAGTGTATTCAGATGTCTCCATTCTGCTTGTGAATGAACATGCTTGTCTGTGTGCCCTTGTGCATATGAGTCTCATTTCTCTTGAATATATACTTGTACATGGAACTGCTGGTTTATAGGGTTAGCATGTCTTCAACTTTACCAGATAACCCTACCCATCTTCCAAAATGGGTTTCCCCTTCACATCTCTACAGTAGCACCTGGTAGTGCCCACTAAGCTTGATCTCTGTCAACACTTAATATCATCAGATTTTAATTTTTACCATTCTGATGGGTGGGTACAGGTGTTTCATTGCAGTTTACTCTGATTACATATAAGGTCAGATATCTTTTCTTATATTGAAACCATCTGGGCTTCTCTTTTGTGAATACCTATTCTTTTGAATTTGGGCTTCTCTACTGAATGCCTATTCAAGCTTCTTGCCCATTTTTCTATCTGCCTTTTCATGATTTGCAGGAGTTCCTTTATATGCCGGATGGCAGTCTTTTATCAGTTATGTGTTGCAATTTCTCCTACACTCTAGTTTGTCTTTATTTTTATCCTTTGATGAACTAGAGTTTGTCATTGTTGGGGTGGTGGTAGAATTTATCAAATTTTTTCTCCTTTAGAGTTGTTTTCTGTATTTTATTTAAGAAACCCATCACTCTCAAATGTCATGATATTAACTTATCTCCTAAAAGCTTTATAAATTTTAACTTCTACGCTTAGGGCTTTATTCCACCTGGACTTACTTCTTCTGTATGGTATGAAACGGAAGTCCAATTTTCCTTTTTCTTTATGTGTATACAATTGTCCCAGGTCCATTTATTGAAGACAGTCTTTCTCCCTGCCCCTTTGTGCTCCCTTAGCCATACATGGTAATTCCATAATCTATTATGGAATAGATAAACCAGAAACATCTGAGAGAAAGAGCAGACACTGTCATACCTATGCCAGGACAGCAGGGGCCAACCTGACACGTGGCCGTCCTGGTCACGTGACCGGCATCTGCCATGTCCAGTTCTGTTGCTGGCCTATGTCTACCCTCAGGCTAAACCACCTCACCGGAGTTACAGGAGCTTGAGCAAAGGCTTGCCATCTGGCAGAGCAAGCCTTCCCCCTGGGTTCGTAATCTTCAACAAGTTGTGGCTATTCTTGGGCCTTCTGTATCGCCATAGAAATCAGTTTGTGAAATTCCACCAAGAAAGTGTCAGAATGTTGACTGGGGTTGCATGGAATCTACAAATCAATTTGGAAAGAACTGACATATTTATATTATTGAGCTTTCCAATCTGTGAACACGGTCTATTACTCCATTTACTTATATCTTCTTGGAAGTATCTCAATAATATTTCTAACTTTCCTGGTGGGGGGAGGTGTCTAACATGTTTTTTTTTTGGTTGTTGTTTCTTTTGTTATTTTATTTTCTAACACGTTTTTACTAGATTTATTCCCTAGGTCCTTTTTTTTTTTTAATGCTCTAGTTAATACCTGTTTATTCTTAGTATATAAAAATACAATTCATTTTTGTATCTACTAACTTTGCTAACTTTTCTTATTAATTCTAATACTCCAGGGGTTTTCTATGTGGACAAAGCATCTGTGGATGACAGTTGTGCTTTCCTTTCCAATAAGGAAATGAGGCAGCGAATATTACTAATTGAACAGAAGCTGTGACACCATTGCACAGTCTTCCAGTCCCTTCTATCAATTTAATTCCATCCCTTTGGAATGGGTCAAACCTCCAACTCTTATTAAGGCAAACAACTTAGTAGGGGTTCAAAGGAATGATTCCAGGGCAAACACAAAAGGGAAACTCTTTTTATTGAAATAACAATGCAAAGCAAGTTAATTCACACATTATATTACAAATATTCTATCAGCCACCTAGAATTTACTTATAGGATATATACTGGCTAATTACATCAAGCTCATCTGCAAAACAGCAAGACCAAGCACAAATGTTTCTCTAAACAAAAAATACCAGAAAGGAACCACATTCTATCTTTTACTGTAAGTTACAACTTTGTTGAGAAACTTTACCTCGGTGCCCCCGGACGTGAAGATTATGTCTTGAGGCTTTCCACCTATCATCTTGGCTAGGTTTTCCCGAGCTGCATTTATAATATCTTTGGCCTTTCTACCTTGAGGAGCAGAAAAGGAAATTTATTAATTGACATTGCTGCACCAAGTCCAATCAACACACATTTAAAAGGATGTCAAGACACAAGGAGCGAGAAAGCTAAGTGGGCAATTCTAAGACGAAGCGTGTCTCCTGAATGTGAACACAGTGAGATGCTATGGCCTGCAAAGGGGCAGGGCTCAGCCTTCCTCTTTCCTCTTAAGGCTCTGTGGGCTCAGCTTCTTCTGATCTCAGCTGTAGGCTGGCACAGGGCTCAGCTGCTCTCTTCTCTTCAGCTGCAAACTATCAGGTGAATGGCTCATCTCTCCCCGGGGCTTCATCATCAAAACTAAGTTCTCTCCTCTGCCATGTCTTTTCTGTGTTCTCCTATGCATCTACTTCTGTGTGTCTCCTTGATGGAGTGTCCTTTTATATAGCCCACGAAGAGGGCAGGGACTCAAACTGAGTTACAATGAATCAAAGCCCTAATCTTGACATAATTTAATCAGAGACATCCCAGATGAAGCTAATACAATCAAAGGGCATCACGCACAGAGGACCAGACCAGTTTACTAACATAACCTCCCTTTCTGGAATTCATAAATCATCTCAAACTGCCACCGTAACTAACTGGTGAATTCAGGTCAAGGGCATATAGATAGTCACTATACTCTTCTTTCAAGTTTTCTGCAGATGTTACATATTTCCAAATAAAACAGTGGCAGCCAGGAAATGCATGTCAGGCAGCCACGGGTCTTTACTGCACACGCCCCTTGGAGAAATATAAGTGTGGCCTGAACCTCAGGCCGGGACAATACTATGACTGTCTTGGTGTGCAGATGACACTGTGATTACGAGAGGAAGTCCTCTCTCCTAGAGATGCATGTGCTTCACTTTGCTGGTAAAATATCTCACTGGCTACAACTCATTCTCAAAAGGCTCAGAGCAAAGATGTGAACTGAGAGAGAGAGAGATCAAATAGGGCAAAACTGTTGGCTCTAGGTAGAAGATTCTAGTAATCTTTCCACTTTTCTGTATGTTTGAAAACTCCCTAACTTCATGAGAGGAAAACAAATGCATCATCATTAGTGCAATTAAATATAAAGAACAAAGTTCGGAAACCACATAGGGGCAGGAAAGAAACCATCACACAGAGAACCTGGCACAGGACGGTGATTAGAGCTCAGCCCTACAATTAGCTCTGAAGTCCCAAATTCAAAGCAAAGCACGACCTGGAATGGGTGTGTGCATGAGGCCCTCAGTGCCACACAGAACCAGGTGCATCTCACTTGGCTGTCCCTCACGCAGGAGACTCCTGATGGTCAGCCGGTTCTGTCTTCCTCTTGCCATCAGCACGTCTTCCGCTTGTTGTCTCCACTCCTCTTTCTGTTCTTTTAAAACCACTGCAATCAGGCTACTCGCCCCCAAATCTCCTCTTCCAGGGTCCCCATGCAGCAGTCAGCTGCTCCTAGAACTCTCCTCTCTGAGGTCACGGAATACTGGTCAGATGCCGACGATTCACAAATTCTCAACCTGGACCTTCCTCTGGGCTCGCCCCTCTCCACCTGGACAAAGCTGAACACTGGCTTCCTCCCCCAAGCTTCCTTCCGCCAATGGCAACGGGATCCCTCCAGGAGGCCAGGCCAAAAGCTGGGGAGTCAACCTTGGCCGTCTCCTTTCTCATCCACCATTATCCAAATCCAGTAGGCTGTACTGTCCAAGCATATCAGAATGTGGTCCCGATTCTCCAGCTACCGTGCAGAGGCTCCTAGCAGGGCTCCCCGACTCCCCTGGTCCTGCCAGGGATGGTCTCCAGGTGGCAGCCCAAGTCATTCCTGTAAAACCCAAGTATGCTCTGTGCACCATGCTTTGCCCCTCCCCTGGACAGTGCTGGACACACACGTGGGTGCTCAGTGAACATTGACTGAATCAGTTATTCTCAAAGTCTAGTCTAAGGGATCGAGAGGGGTCACCGAGGAGGGGGCCACAGAGCCAAAACTATTTTCATAATACTAAGGCAGTATTTGCCTTTTTCATCCTCATTTTCTCACAATTGTGTAATGGAATTTTCCAGAGACTAAATGGCATAAATATTGCAACAGGCTGGATAGAGACAGACGGACAGAGACAAATGGATACAGAAATAGGTATGAGAATCCAGCTCTCTCCTATTAAGTCAGCCATTAAAAAGATTTTCAAATTGTTCTAAAATTTTCAGTGGTGATGAATGCACAACATTGTGATTATACTAAAAACCACTGATTATACACTTTGGATAGATCGTATGATACATAAATATATCTCAATAAAACAGGTTAAAAAATAAATAGATAATTGTTCAAGAATAGCCAGAAATAACAGCTATGAACAGTAAGGGACATGTAGAGAGATTGAGAGGTGAAGAATTTTCTTGTTTCTATTTTATGTTTATTTTTATTATTATTGAAACAATGAAAATGCTTTAATGATGACTGAGGTGATAAATGCACAACAGTGATTACAGCAAATACCACTGACTGTACACTTGGAATGAACTGTATGCTTTATTAATATGTACCAATAAATTGATACATTAAATAAAAATACGTTTTTAAGAAATGATTTTCAAAAATTTATAATAAGACCATTCTTCTCACTAAATTTTTGTTTTGGCCAAGATAGTTATTCTTCATAAAAATAAGTTAACATATAACATTAACATGTAATGGTTTTCTTATTGTTTTCAATGAATTAACAACTACATATTTTTAAAACTTCAGTTTTAATTTCTACTATGGCAAATATCAATATAGACAACACACAATAAACAAAAACTCTTTGGGGTCCTTAATAATTTTTAAGATTGTAGAGTGTGAGCCCAAAATGTTTGAGAACTGCTCTAGGCAGGTGCTCCCACCACACTCAGACTGACAACGGCCCCTGGAGCTCGCCGCCCACGCCGCGCCTGCTCTGCCCCAGCCGCTCTGGTCAGCTGTCGCCACGCTCCCTCCGCCTGCAGTGCTTCCCCCACTCCCCGCCTTCTGTTTGCACAAAGGCCTCACCTGCGGACCCCCTGTGTAAATAGTGCACGCTCCACCCCCACCGGGGCCTCCCCAGCCCCCTTATTCTGCTTTAAGCTCCCCATAGCACTTTCTCACCTAACACATTATATTCATATTTGTTTATTTGTTCATTGTCTGCCCCAGCCCCCTGCTAGAATAGAAGCCCCACAAGGGCAGGGATTTTGTCTGTATTTCCGTCCACAGAGCTTGTATAGCCTGGCACACACTAAGCAGTTTAAGGATGTTGAATAAATGAATGCTTTAAAATACACAAAGAGTCTGACTGTAAGTGTCATTAGGCAGGACTTGAGTCCTTGAAAGTGAGAGGCCGAGTTTCGCTGAGTTATACAGACCCTCCATCCTGAGGGCAGTGCTGCCTTGAACACATCGGGCGGCGCTACTGGCCACGGCCCTGGGACCTGCCTGCCAGCACTGAGAGTGGCCAGGGTGGGAAACGCCCTGGGGCCCATCCAGCAGGCGGCCCGTGGCAATGGCCGGCCACTTTCTCGGTCTCAGCTTAGACTGGAGCCATCCCCCTGCCGCCTTGGCAAACCTGAAGAGTAACGTCCTCCTGGCCACCTTCCACTGTCATGGGGCTTGATCGGAAAAGCTTTTACAAACGACAGCGCTGGAGAGGCCAGGGCACACTGCATTAAAGCACAGGCTTCCTGTTACTCAATGTAAAGACGGGAGGCACGGAGAAGCAGCCCTCCAGGGAACCAACTTCGGAATCAGCACTGCTGACATTTGCCTTCAGAGGTTTAAAGGGATGCCTCCCTAAACCTTGGCTTTGGTAAACTTTTATTTTTCATTACACTATGCACATGGATTAGAAAAAAATTTAAACCAGGAAACAAAAAGAAAATACTCAAAATCTCCCACAAACCTCCTACTCCAAGATAACCACCGTGAACAAGTCTGAGGCACACCCTACCTGTGCCATGGCTGCCAGCTGCCTGCCCTGTCCACTCTCCCTTTCTGCCATTGTCATGGGGTGCACAGAACTAAGGCCACATTTCCCAACTGCCATGGGACCAGGCTCCGGGCAATGGAATGTGAGCCAGACTGGTGCGTGCAGCTCCCAGGAGTGCCCTTGAAGGACCTGGCATACCACTTGCCTCTTTTTCTCTGGAAATGCCAAAACAATAGCTAGAGCAGGGGCAGACGTCTTCGCCATGGGAGGAAGCTGCATGTTGAGGGTGGAGAGAGATGGGCTAGAAGCTGCCAGGGTCCCTGAGCATGGGGAGCCACACTGGGGCCCTGGACTGTACCAGAGAAACCAACCTCAAGCTGTCTGAGCCACTGCTGTTCTCAAAGCAAAGGTAATTATTACATTTCCCGTAATTCCTGAGATACAATTTTTATTTTAGGGGGCGAGTAGGGAGAAAAAGCAATCATATTTGTGTATTCTCTTTTATAACATGCTTTTTCCACTTAAACCAGAGGCGGATACTATCTACATCACCATTGCTTTAGGGGGGCCCAGACTCCACTAAAGGGTGTCACCATACTTTATATAATCAGTTCTCTAGGATGAGTACTAAGGCTTTTTCCAGTTTTTTGCTGTTATAAGGATAAACAGTTTGGGTATCTAAAATCTTCTCACATGTTCTTAACATTTTTCTTAAATTCTTCCCAAAGACTTTATATCATAATATTGTGAAGTAATTAAATAATTCTATCATAAAGGAAATATTTGCTTAGGCAAATACCATGAAATGGTTCGGCGTAAGCAATGGGAATTTATTTGCTCATGGTTTTGAGGCCAGGAAAATGTTCAAATCAAGGCATCAAGGCCACGCTTTCTTCCCAAAGACCAAAGACTGGCTGCTGGCGATCCTGGGCTCCTCTGTCACATGGCAAGGCACATGGTGGTGTCTGCTTGTCTCTCCCTTCTCTTCCGGGTTTCACTGATTTTAGCTTCTTGCTTCCTCTTTCTCTGCTCAGTTCTGAATTTCATCTCTTATAAAGGACTCCAGTAACAGGATTAAGACCCATCTGGACTGAGGTGGGTCACACCTTAACTGAAGCAGCCTCATCAAATGGGTCTATACCCACAGGAATGGATTAGGTTTAAGAACATGCTTTCCTGGGGTACATATAGCTTCAAACTACCACACTCCACCCTCCGGACCCCATAGAGACGTGTTCTTTCTACATGCAAAATACATTCATTCCATCACAACATCCCCAAAGCCTTAAGTTATTTCAGTAACAAGTATAAAGTCTCATCAAAATCAGTTAGGGGTGTGGTCTGTCCTGAGGCACAATTCTGCTCCATCCGTGGACCTATGTGTATTGATTCTCTGCTTCCCACATACAAAGGAGGGACAGGCATAGGATAAACATCCCCATTCCCATAGGGAGAAATTAGAAGGAAAACAGGGGCCATGGGTCTGAAACAATTCCAAAACCCTGCAGGGCCTACTCTGTTAGATTTCAAGGTCTGAGTCATCTATGGAAAGACGCTTTGTCCTCCGGACCTGATGAAGCAGCAGCCCCAGCCCTTCCAAGGGCTTCCGCAGTGACCATGTTTTCCCCGAACACTTCTGGGGTGAAGGCTCCACTCTGTGAACACTGGGGCGGCAGCACTCTTCCTGAACAGCAGGGCTCACTCTCTCCAAGCTCTGGGGCAGACTCACCCTTCCCACACATGGATGGGTCCGCTTTCTTGGCCCGAGAAGATGTCTTCGGCCAGACCTCAGCTTCCATGTTTCTGACTTTGAAGTGATTTATCCTTCAATGTCCCTTTTCTGTCCCTTTTTGTCCAGGCTGACAGTGGTTCCATTCATACAAATCTCACAAAAGCAAAACAAAACAAAACAAAACACAACACTTGTTGGTTTTGCATGTAGTGCATAGGGTCCAAACCATCAGACAAAACAACTTTCCACAGACCCTGCCTGGATAACCGCATTTCCAGTCCTGACTTGCCCTGAAAGGCTGATTGGTTCCATGTTCAGGTAAATCCTCACATGGGGCACTATTCTCTGGGGACTCGCTTTCTAGAAGCTCAGAAATTTCCAAACCATTGATTTCTGGTTTCTTTGTGTCTAGGAGTTCAGTTCTCCTGCATGGAGAAGCCAGGCTGTACTTTCCACATTTAGCTTGGAAATTGCCTGAGCTAGATATCCAACTTCATCACTCTTAAATTCTAACTTCCATCTGACATCAGAACTCAATTTCACTAAGTTCTCTGCCACTTTAAAACAAGGCCCACCTTTCCTCCAGTTTCCAATAGCACATTCATTATTTCCATCTAATGCCTCATCAGAAGTACCTTTACCATCCATATTTCTACCAGCAGCCTCTTCAAAGCAATCTAGGCCTTTTCTATCAAGCACCTCACAATTCTTCCAGCCTCTACCCGTTATCCAATTCCAAAGCCATTTCCATGTTTTTGGTATTTGCAATGCAGCACCCCATTCTCCTGGTACCAAATCTGTTTTAGTTTCCTAGGCTGCTCCAAGCAAATACCATGAAATGAGTTGGCTTAAACAATGGGAATTTATTCGCTCACAGTTTTGAGGCCAGGAAAATGTCCAAATCAAGGCATCATCAATGTGTTGCTTTCTCTCTCAAGACCAGCTGCCAGTGATGCTTGGCTCCTCTGCAACATGGCGAGGCACATCGTGCCATCTGCTGGTCTCTCCCTTCTCTTCTGGGTTTCGTTGCTTTCACCTTCTTGCTTCCATGGCTTTCTCTCCTGTCTGATTTTCATTCTTATAAACGACTCCAGTAATAGGATCATGACCCATCCTGATTGAGGTGGGTCACACCTTAACTGAAGTAGCCTCATGAACAGGTCCTAATTACGATGGGTTCACACCCGTAGGAATGGATTAACATTAAGAACACATTTTTCTGGGGGTACAGACAGCTTCAAACCAGCACAGGCAGTTTTCTTTGTTTTTGTTTTTTTTTTACATTTCTACCTGACTATGAGGAGAGTGATTTGCAAAGCATTTTCTAGTTATGGTCCCTAATGGAGGTACCCTGCAGCCTCACTGCCAGGTTCAGGTCAAGGACATCCTTCCTCCTTGAGAGGTATGCCCTAACTGCTTCATGGGAAAAAAAAGGGTCTTTTTTTTTTTTT
>JAQZBX010094068.1:0-12059 GCA_029593785.1 Cabassous unicinctus | reverse complement strand
AAAAAAAAAAAACAAAAACGCATACACACTGGGGGAACATAAAGAAGAAATTGTCAATCTATATAAAGATAAATTTTCTTGTGGTAATGAAAGGCATAATTCAAAAATATATTTTTATTATTTTTTTATTTTATTACTATTATTTTTTGTTGGCTTTGTTTTTGGGGAGATTTTGTGTTGCAGCTTTGGTAGGGGTGGATCACTAGTCAGGAGTGTCAGTGGTGGGGGGATATATGTGGGGGACTGAACCTGGGGCATGCCTTTATGGAGTGTGTTTTCATGGGATGTTTTCTCTGGGGGTGGAAACCCAAAGAATGGCCTACAGAATATTGAATTCCCATCATTGCAAGTCCTGTTACATTTTGTCATAGAGTGGTCAGAATCTCTGAAGTACATGGGCACTGTCTAGGATAAGTGGGAGTCCAATGCACCCAGACCTTGATATAACCTTGTCCTTGTGAAAGTGAAACTTGGCCTAGTAATATATATTGTCTAAGACTTACCTCCTGAGGACCTACTTGTTGCTCAAATTTAGCCTTTCTATAAGCCAAACTCAGCATATAAATTAATCAAGGGATTAATACCAAGTGCAATCTAGTGATGCATTTGGAGAAAGACCTATACTAAATGGGGAATTACTGAACGTAAATAAGTTTTTATGGCTAAGTGAGTCGGGATATCATTCCAGAGGTTACGGTTATGCACATCTCAGGAGGATCTTATTATTTGCCACAGTAAATAGTGCCTCATGTAGGGGTGCTCCTGGGGGATCTAGAGAAATCTAGACACTATAGACAGGGAAGAAACCCCTAAGAAATTGGCACCTCATTAGTGGGCCTTACTTTGGAATATATGGTCTCCCCCATATCAGATTCATTTATAATTTTCCAGCACATGGTTCTTCTGCCCCATTTATTTGAACCTATAATTAGCACTATACCCATTAAATATATGTCACTGAAACTTAATCTTTCAATTGTTCATATGCTGTGTGAGCCTTGACTATCAGCAGATTTGGTCAACACAGGCTCTCCAGTTCATCAGACTCACCCAGGACAACTAACTAAAGGATGATGATGGGCAATGTCCATCACAAGATGCAGGGAGTATTTACAACTGCAAGCAAGATAGTTTCATTCATCTGCTTCATGGGATCTAAGCTCCCTTTCATTCATGAAACATAGTGGGCATCAGCATCACCAAATCCTCAAGATTGAAGAAAGAACAAATATTAGGGGGGAATGCAACTATGGACTAAAGTAGACTTATTATGATTCTAGCAATGGAAGAACTTGTAGGCTTCAGAGGTAACATGGGTCATATATGAAACATTGAAATCATTCTGCATGATATTACAGTGACAGATACAAGCCATTACACATCTTGTCAAAACACATAAAATTGTGTGGTGCAAGGTGTAAACCATAATGTAAACTACAGATCATGCTTAGTATCCATGCTTCAATATTTGTTCATCAATTGTAACAAATATACTACACTAATGAAAGATGTTAATGGGGGAAAGGGGTGGAAGGGGTGTATATGAGAAATCTCTATATTTTCGATGTAACATTGATGTAATCTAAAGCTTATTTAAAAATAAAATAAAATAGGCAAACTATTGAATAGATATTTCCTTAAAGAAGACATACAAATGGCCATTATTTACATGAAAAGATGCTCAACATCATTAGCCATCAGGGACATGCAAATTAAAACCGTAGTGAGATATCGCTGAACATCCAGTAGGATAATATAATTTTAAAAAAAACATAAATAAATGTTGTTGAGGATGCAGACAAATAGGAAACCTTATATATTGCTCATAGAACTGCAGAATGATACAGCCACTGTTGTAATCAGTTTGGTGATTACTCAGATAATGAAGAGAGATTTAATTAACACAAGACCCTGCTGTGGTGATTTAGAACTTACTCCGAGAGTAAGAACATGGAAAAGAAAAATAAAAAGATAAAAGCAGGTCAAAAAGACAAAATAGATATTCTGAAAGTGCTTAATCGACAGCTGGTGCAATTAGAATAACAAGGGAAAAGATAATATCATAATGAAGACAAACACTGATACACTTATATAAAATAATTGAATCAATCAATAAAATAAGAGGAGCAACTTTATCTTATAGAAGAATTCCAACTTTTAATGTAGAAGGAACAAAAAAATGGACCATCACAATTGTAGTATTGCAGTAATAATTGCTGTATGTGATAGCTACAGAAACATGAATAAATTGTGGGTTAAACCATAAGAAAGAAGATATTTTTATAACCTCATTTATTGCCTTTGAGGTGGTTTTAACATGTCTGCTAATCTTTGATTCTTCTTCGTACAGGAACTGGAGATTCATTCTCCTTGACTTAAGTGTGAGCTGAACTTATGAGATATCTTCTACAAATAGACTATGGAAAGAACGAAAAAATTAAAACTTTACAGTGGAGAAACCTAGCAGACACCAGACACCACTTTAATAAAATAATCAGCATAAACATATTTGTTACATCATGATTTAAATATTTTATACCTTGATATGAGATGAGAAAACTTCCTTTCTGTGGAATTCTTTCCCAAATTCCATATATCCAAGGTAACAATGAGAAACATTAGAAAAACCTAAAGTGAGAAACATCTTAAAAGTTATTGACCTGTAAACTTCAAAAATATCAGTTAAGCAAAACAAGGAAAGATTGATAATCTGTTACTGATTTGAGTACTGTAAGGAAACATGATCACAAAAGACAATTGAGAATAATCGATGTGTCCTATAATTGGATCTTATAATTGGATCCTTGATTGGAAGGTAAATAGGACATTAGTGGAAAACTGGGGAAAAATCAAGTCTTTAATTTAGTTAAATATAAGTCTCAAATCAAACTATCAGATATGAAACTACCAGAATTCAGATAAAATATATGAGATGGTTAATGGCAGCTTGGACATTTCAGAATAAAATATTAGAAGAAATATTGAAGGCCTGGTCATATTTACTATTCAAATTAAAACACATGAAGTGAAAAAGGGTAAAAAAAGTAAGTTTCAAGAAAATTTAAAACACTTTAAAGTATATACAGACATATTACCCAGATGAGAGGAATAAGAAGGAGGAGCAGACATGAATTTGAAGAAATAATTACCCAAATTTTACAAATCTTACATATTTGATAAAACTTATTGAGCCCATAGATCTAAGAACATCATCATATCACAAACACAAGAACCACGAAGAACACATTTACAAGGCAAATGATAACCAAATTAATCACAATATGGGATTTATAATGTCTGTATAATTAAAATAAGTGACAAAAATAGCAAAAGGACTATATGATATAAATGGATGTCTAGTACTGTCAGATACAAATACTTCACATGAATTTATATATCACTTGGTAATACATTGAGATACATATAATATGTATGTAATTATTCATAAAACAACCCCTAAAATAAAAATAGAGAAATCAATGGTAAATCTTTTTGAGAAGATCAATGAATAAAAATATGTATATAACTACTGAGTATGAAAAAATTACACAGTAACTAACATCATGATCAAAAAGAAAAATATTTTACAGATATTAAAAATATTAAAATAATTGTGAAAATTATGCCCATATTTGTGTCTATAAATTTGACAGTAGATAAAATAGACACATTCTTGAATGACATAATCTACTTCAGGAAAAATATCAAAATCAATCAATAAGTGGATAAAGTCAATATCCCTGTATGAAAGAAAGTGAATATGTGAGTTTATTAGTGATGGTTCCTTAGGGAAACAGAATTGACAGGAGATATATTTTTATATATTATGTAAATATTATGATATTTCTTTATATGAATTTGCTTATATGACTGTAGAGATTGCAAAGTCCAAATTCCATAGAGTAGGCCACAAGTTGGAAATGCCTATGGAAGTTTTTAATGAATTTTCTAGGAGAAGTAGGCTGGCTGAAATAGAGAAGGGAAAATTCCCTTCTTTCATATTGACAGGAATGGATTAAGTTTAAGAACATGTTTTTTTGTGTGTACATAGCTCTAAACTTCCACAATGGTAAAATAGAATATATCAACAATCCCCAAATATTTTATGGACATGTGAGAACTGGAACTGTACAATATTGCTGGTATGAATGCATAACATAATAGCCCCTTTTGAAAATTTTGTCACTTATAAAGTTAAACAAACACTTATCATATGACCAAGAAATCTCACTCTTAAAATTTATATGAGATAAATGAAAATTTAAGTTCATACAAAAACTAATATTTAAATATTTATTGTTACTCTATTCATAATCACTAAAATCTGGGAAAAAAAATAAACCTAAGTGTCCTTCAATTAGAGAAAGTATAAATAAAGACTAGTACACTCAAATAATAAGATTTTGCATAACATTAAAAAAAGAATAAAATATTTAGATATTCAACAACTCAGGTAAATCTTAAAAGCATTATTTTGACTGTAAAAATCCAGTCTCAAAATGTCACATGTCGTATGATTCCATTTAAATGACATTCTTGAAATGGCAAAACTTAATGATGAGAACAGTAGTGGCCAGAGGTTAGGCTTTGAGGGAACTGTGATAGCAAAGGAGTAGCAACAGGCAGTTTTTGGAAACTGCCTAACTGTAATGATGGTTACAAGAATCTATGCATATGCTTAAACTTCGTAGAATTGTACAGCAAAGAAAAATTGTCATTTTTACATCAAATTTTAAAAACTTAATTGAAATATAAAATAAAAAAGAAATAATGAAGAAAGTATAATGCATTTTTATATATGCTTTTAATGCATATAATTTTTACTTCAATATTAATTTTTATAATTAAATAATCTTGATGATAATAATAAAACCAGGGATTATAGCTTCAAAAATCATCTCTTAGACGGGGAAACCAGAGGAGCAAGTCCATGTGCTATGCCAAGAGATGAAGGGATAAATTAATATTAATGGATTTTTGTTGATAACTGCATTCACATAATTTATAAATATAAAGTTTTAAATTTTTACACTCTAGAATAGTAACTGTATTACAAACACATACAGCTACTTTACTGGAGACTCATGTAACCTTGCCCTACAAAAGAAAGGAGGTTTTTATTTTTTGATTGAATGATTCTCACATACAGGCTTATTTTGCTAGGCAGTCCACAGAAGAAAATTAACTTTTCCAGAAATCCAGGTTTATTCTATGTCATTGCTCTGTCATTTCAAAGACTGTTGCTCTTAAACATATGATTTATGAAAGAACAAAATTGAAAAGTCTGATTGTTAACCTGACTAATTTGAAAGGAATGTAGAGGTCAGTAACCTCCCTATATAATAATGACCCAGGTCATATATCATATCTACTAAAATTTCATTAGCCTGAACTTTATCATGTTCTTCCAATTAGCAATAAGGGCTTATCAAAATGATATCCTCCATCTTGAATTTGTGTTTGCTGAAGAGATTTGGATGGAATGCTGACTGCAATCTTAAAAAGAAAAGTAGAATAAATATCAGTAGATAGTCAGGATTTTCCAAAAAAGCAAATGAAAATTCAGAGCTAGAGGAGGTTTTACATATGCCTGAAGATTCTCCAAGACTTCATTCTGGGTATCAATGTATATAGTTTAAAAATATTTAACTTTTAAAGTAGCATGCAACATTGTGCATAAAATTAATGAAAATCACAACTGAAATATATAAACAGTGCCTGACACTAATAGTTGCATTCCTAAGAGAGGTCTCAAAGAAAAACTGCTTCCATTAACCCTGGCAAGAGGGTGTATGTTGGGTATCATGGGGTACTCATCTCAACTCTTACAAATGCAGAATTAGTGGGAGTTTGGGAACTGATTTCAGGAAAAATTCTTACAAGGGACTAGATTCAGCTCACAATCAATACTCTGCCCCATCACCTTCTGTCTTTCTGGGTGTCAGGACCATGATGTATTTAATAGAGCTGCAGTGTTCATTTCCATTCCTCAGGAATCAGAGCCATGTGACCAGGATGTTAAAGAAAAAACTAAAAAATCCTGGCTGCCTTCAAAATTTTTTAAAATATTTTTTTAATTTTTTAAAAGATACTTAGATTACATAAATGTTACACAAAAAATATTAGGATTTCTACATGCCCCACTCCCCACACAAGCCACACCCTCCCACATAAACAACATCCTTCATTAGTGTGGCACATTCATTGCAATGGATACATGCATCCTGTTACATTGCCACTGAGCAAGGACCATAGTTCACGTTGTAGTTTGCACTCTCTCCCACAGAATTCTGCAGGTTATGGAAATATATAAAATGGCCTATGTTTGTCATTGTGATGTCACTCAGGTTGATTCCCAAGTCCCAAAAAATCCTCCATAATACAACTGCTTTTCTCTCTCCCTGCCCCCAGTGCCCCTAGTGGCCACTGCCTTGGCATCAATGTTGCAATTTCTTTGATTCCTAGAATCACAATAAGTCTATGATAGAGTACCAGAAAGTCCACTTTAGTTCATATTTAATCACCAATCCTGAGGATTCTGGGATGGTGACACCCACTCCAACTCTAATTAAGAGGGGACTTCAATCCCATACAGCCAATGGATGGGACTCCCTTGCTTTCTATTGTAGGCACTCTCTTTCTTGGTATGTTGCTTTTCAATCCTCAGTTCCTTGTTAGTTGTCCTGGGAGAGCCAATGAACTAGAGATTAGGTGTTGCAACTCTGCTGAGGCTCAGGGACCTGCTGGCATATGGACAACCCAAAAATTATTTTGAATGTACACCTACAAACTCCAGCATCAAGTATAGGTTTAAATAGAAGGGGCAGATGAGCCATGTGTAGGAAAGCCATAACTGAGTTGAGCTCTGTCACTCTCAGGAGCAAAATTCCAAAGTAAGGCCCACTGGCAAGTCACTAAACTCCAGAGCCATATTCCCTAACCATAGGACGTGGGATTTTCCAGAAACCTCAGGAGACACTTTCCAATTTTTGGGATGGGCATTGTCAACCATTATCCTTTTTTTTAGTTGTTCTGAGCAAGTCAAATGAACTGGAGAGTAGGTGTTGCATCTATGCTGAGATTCAGGGCTTAACCAGCATGTGAACCGACCAAAAATTTAAGTCTCTGGGATATATATTTGACGAGTATAGTGCTAACTATAGGTTCAAATTAAAGGGGAATAAGAGTCATGTGTAGGGAAAAATAAATGAGTCTAACTCTGTTACATTGGAGAGCACATATTCCAAAGTAAGGCCCACTGATGGGGTGCCAAATTCCTCAGGTTGTCTGCCTTGTTTATAGTGTCTACATGTCTCTAGAGCCATCAGGAGCACCCTTGCTTCAGGCACTTGTTTACTGTTGTAGCCAGTGAGATCCTCCTGAGATGTGCATAAGCATACCCTCTGGAATGACCTCCCTACTCACTTTGAAATCTCTTAGCCAGAAAAACTCATTTGTGTTTAATGTTTCTCCCTTTTGGCCAAGGTTTTTTACCAAATGCATTGATAGTTGTCAATTGGTAATAATCCCTGGGGGCAAAGTGAGACAGGGAGGGGCTGGGTATATGGGAATCACCTTTACTTTTGCTGGAACATTTATATAATCTAAGGCTTCTTTAGAAATAAAAAGTATTTAATTAAAAAAAAACTTGATCTAATATTACATATGCTATATGTGTGTAATATTATATAATATATGCAATATCTCTATATATAATATAAAATATGATAAGCAATGCACTTTTAATGTTATATCAATCATTCATAGACAAAAAAATTAGACTTCATTTGACCAACATTTTGTCATAATAGACGGAAGAATAAATTTCTCTGTAAACTAATATTCAGTGACTTACATAATATATATTCAAATAAAAACATAGGCAAGGTGCCAATAATGTTCATAGCAGGCTTCCTTTCATGTAAGAATGAAAGGAAAATAAATAATTATATATCTATATATATATAGACACACATACACACATACACATAAATACATATGTATATATAAACTTTTAATAAAATTTGTACTACGATTCATAGGCATAATTCATCAAAACCCAAAAGACGTTAACTTGACTAGGAATAGGATTTAAGTCTTATGGATGGCAGTGAATAACTGAGCATAAATATTTATTTATGTATGACTTTGTACATTTCGTACTTATTTAAAAATAAATTTGTATTTAAAATTATGAGGAAAAAAAAATCCTAAAACAGAATACAAACAGAAAAATCAATCAAAATTCACATTCAATTCTTATTGTAGACATGAAAAAAATAGTATTAATTCTAATAACTTATGAACATGGTATCAAAGGATATAAATTTAGGGATATATTCTAAATACAAAATAGGCAGACAAAAATTTGGAACTTTTTGTTGGTGGTAGTAGCATCAATGTCATAATTACAAAATTAGTGTGTATTTATTCTGGATACAAAAAATGATTTAATATTTTGACACTTTTGGAAACCAGGATTTTCACTGTGAGAAACAGAAATTATAAAAAGGGAATAAGTATGTAAACAAGTGCACTTGGAGGTATTTATTGATATATAATTTGAATGAAATAATTAGTATGAATTCCTAAGTCCTTAAAATATGCATTTAAGCTTGTGTGATCTTAATTAGAAATAATTAATTTATATTGATTTACAAATCATAGGTAGTAATTGCCTTGCTGGGTAATCTTGTTTGGAGTTACATGTTAAATAAGTTGAAATTACAAATATTTCTGTCTCAAGGGTTGTAATACCATTTCTTCTGTGTATGGTAAATAGTTTTAATCATATAAAAGTATAAAATTACTTAGTAATGCATTAAAAATAGTACTACATAAACAATGAACTCTATTGTAAATGATGGGCTATCGTTAATAGTACAATTATAAAAATGCTCTTTCACAAATTATAACAAAAATACCACACTAATACAAGGTGATAATAATAGGGTTGTATATGGATATACTGTGTTATATGCATGATTTTTTGTAAACTTACAATTTCTCTCAGAAAAAAAAGAACACACTCACCAAGAAAAAGGTATTAAAGATTTACTGTCTAGCATGGAAAATGTAAATTTATAATAGCTTGATGAGGAAATCATATTTTTTTTAAGATTATCTTTACATTTACAGAAAAAAATATACTAATGATGACAATTTATTACTTTTTTTTTGCAATACAAACTTTGAAAATACTTTTGGTTTTATCTTATCCTAGGATATTAAAAGAAAGAAAATTGTCACTCTTCTAAGAAATTAGATTTTTTCAATAAATTAAATTGGTCCTATTCTACAACTCAATGGAGTCACCCAAGTCACCTGGCAAGGAGACGATGATGGACAACGACCATCCCAGGGAATGGAGAGAGCCTGCAGCTGAAGGCAGGATAATCCCATCCACCGTATCCATGGGATATAAGCCCACTCTCACTTGGAGGTGGGGTGGACATCACCATCCCAGTCCCCTCAGGATTGGGGGAAGAGCTATGGACTAGAGTGGATTTAATGGTATTCTGTTGTAGACATATTGTGACTCAAGCAATGGAAGAAACTATAGCAGTGAGGTGGAGCCAGTGGCCACTAGACGCTTTTGGGGCAGGGAGGGGAAGGGTAGTTGTAATACAGAGGCTTTTTCAGGACTTGGGGGTTGTCCTGAGTGACGTTGCGGTGACAGATATAGGCCATTTTATATCAGCATATACCATGCAGAACTCTGTGGGAGAGAGTGTGGTCTACGATGTGAACTGTGGTCTATGCTTAGTGGCAAAGCCCCAGGATGTGTATATCCATTGCAGGGGATGTGCCACACTAATGAAAGATGTTTATGTGGGATGTTATGGGAGGTGTGGGAGGTGGGGAACATGGGAATCCCTGTAATTTCTGTGTAATATTTAGGTAATCTAAGCACCTTTAAAAAATATATATATATATATTTATATATATATATATAAATAATATTGATGTAAGCAAATGCACATATATGCTATATATTTATATATCATTTTACAAATATTGGTTTGTATTGTGAAAAATTTGATTTTTACCAACAATAAAAAAAAAATGAATGCCCATTATTATGTTGGTAATAATTCACTGTTATCAAGAGCAGAAGCATTTCACCTCTAGAGTCCTATTTGTTGCTTTTCCTTAGAGGAAAAGGGACATAAAACAAATTGCAAAATAAATTCTTATATGAGCTCTGTATATAAGTAAGGATTTAGTTTTTCTTTACCGATGCATTTTGTTGTTTGAAGCATTTTACTTTCATAGTGACTCATCATATTGGTATTGAAATCTCAGAAAAGGAAAAAGCAAGAAAATTTTGTGCTAAATTCTGGATTGTCTAAGCTAAAAGAAACAATTAGATGTTTGTAAAGATGTTAATATGTTCTGAAAATTTACATATTTAAGAAAATAGCCAAAACTGAATATTAATTAGGTAAGTTAAACTGTGCATTTTTGAATAATATTAGACTGGGTGGCTAAGTAAATGCATAAAAATAAGTAAATGCATAAAAAATGATTTTTATTAAAACTTGTGCATAACCAGACACTTACATCCAAAACCTTTGTATGTAGAATTCTGTTGTATCTAAAGACATGTTTCTGACTCATGTACTTTGATGTGTATTTCCTAGATAATCAGATCCATGGGACCTATGATTCAAGAAGGGCATCAAAAAGCAAATGGAGAGATTACACTGTAGAAGGTTTTTTTCAGTCTTCTATTTTATCAGCTATTGGTCCATCGGGTTAAATAAGATAGTGAAAAAACTCTTCTTTAGCAGTATATTTCATAAAACAATTATATATGCTATTTTCCTAAAATATTTTAAATGTAATATTTCATTGATATTGATGTACTGAATAAATTATGTTTTAGAGTTATCTTAAGATCTATTAGTAATAATTTTGCTTAAGGAACTCTGTGCAGGAGATACTTAAAGTAACTATTTGATACAGTTATGTAACATATATGATATATTTGTCTTTGACCACATGTAAAAGTATGGGTCACAGAAATAACAAGAAAGCTTAATTGCTGGTTAATTTCCAATAATAGGCCCTTTGCTCTGGATCAACATACATATACGGCTGTTTATGGCTATGAAAAAAGTTGACTTCAACATGTATGATTCATGTGCTCATATGCTTATCTTAATACCAAGTAATCTCACAGAGCAAAGAGAGACATTGCATGGCATAAAGAATTTTCTGATCTACAGCATATAATCAGTCAATCCATTGGGTTAATACATAATGGTGTAGACCTTTTCCTCCTCAATAAATTATTTGCAAAAATGCCATTTCTATTTTTGGAACCAGGGATTTATTCTGTTTGCCTCAAAGGGAAGGGCTGAATAATACTTATTTCTCCAATCATGAAAAAATTCTGAATTTTATAGGCTAAAACCAAAGGTTTTAAAGAAGAACTGTAAAAATCCAAGGGCAAAATTTAGGAAAAATACATTACCATTTCTTCAGGATGAAAACTGGTCAATTAATCTGATATATAATTCACCGTTGTGTTTCATCAAGAGGTAAATAAGTTATCATAATCTTTGTTTAGAAAAAATTCAACTTAGGAATTGTGGATATAAAGGAAATTGAGTACTGAATGTTTAATTTCATGAATGCTGACTTAAAATATTTTTTTTTCATTTAAATTCTTCTATTCACTATTATCTTTTCAAAGTATTAATATATAATATATAATACTTTCTAGAATCTTGAACATTTGAGATATTGAGAATTAGTGCTACAGATATTTTTGCTTCGTTCCTTCTTTGTTAACTGATTTAACAAACTTTTGTTTATTGAATAATTTTACCTAAGCATTTTGTGCTTAATATAAAATTTTATTTTAAAAATTTCATTATTTAAAGAACTTCACAGATAAGATTTTATTTTCTCTCTAGTCGGGCACAGAGCTCTTTCTGCTTGAGGAAAAGAAAGAATAAAAATAGTTATAATGCTTTTAATGAAAGAATTGTTAAAACTTCCAATTTTTCTCAGAATTTCTTGGTTAAATCTTTCTGGGTAAAATAGCTTAG